>JAHUYU010000876.1:0-17843 GCA_030439765.1 Tripidium arundinaceum | reverse complement strand
TAGTGTTGATAATATGGGTTTGGTTGGTGGAGGAATGCTTGAATTCAAAGAGAAGTTCAGCATTACCAAACATGGTGGAAGGTTAGCAATCAAAGGTAAATATAACAGAGATAGATCAGTTCTTCGAAGTGTCACTACTTCACAAGTCACAAAATCTCACAAAATTCAACATGACAAGAGGTTGCATAAGAAGAAGTTTCACATTTAAGCATTTGTTCTAGAGTGGGGATTAGAGGTGAGATGAGGAGGAAGAAAAGTTGGAAGAGATTTCAAGGACAAAACAAGATCATTCAACACTAACACTTAAACTCTCCACTCCTCCTAAGTTGTATCAAGATAAGACAAGATAGAGGAAGAAATGTAAAAAGTTTGGAGCTATTACATGCTCGTGCCAGGTCGGGCGACCTAGGGCTGGGTCGGCCAACCCTCTAAGGTGCCCAAACTTGGCACAACATTTTGTGTAAACTTTTATTGCTCAAGGTAAGAAGAATCTAAAAGAGTTGGCTCTGATTATGAACAGAAAAAAGACTTCATTCAAAACTTAAGTTTGACCATTGTGTTAGCAAAACTGAACAAGTTCGATCACATCAACTTCTTTATTTTCATCCTTATCGAGTCAAACGTAACCTTGTAAGCATTAACCACACTTACCTTGGAGATGTTACCTTTGTCACTTTGAAGTGTGACAACTCCAAGGGATGATGTGTTGATGACTTTGAGTGGATTGTCCCATTTGCTTCTAAGTATTTCATCCCCAAATAGCCTTTCTCTTGATTTGAACATCAGTATATATCTTGTCCTTGGCTTTAATTCCTTCTTCTTGATGCCACCCATGATGCACTTGCTCAAAAAGTTGTGATTCATGGTTTTGATATCTGAAACAAAGGCTAGTGGCAAGGTGAAATTCCAGACCCGACCGAGGCATGAATACTTCAGCTGGTGCAAAAATGAAGCTCATATATTGAATAAAGTGAAAGCCTTACAAAATGGAAAAAGTACAAGGGCTATACCAGACCAGAAGACTAGCTTTGGGAACCTGAGCAGAGCTCGACTCTACTTCTAACTCCCACACTAGACTATCCTACTAAGAAGATAAAGTGGAGCTGAACTAAACTTGAGAGCTTCATTTGTTTCTTCCTTGCTTTCGCGAAGGGAGAGGAGGGTATCCCCTCTATTTATACTACTCCAAGTAGGCCCATGGATCCGCATCACATGTCTTGAGCACCATTGGACGGAAACCAATCTTGATCAAGGGCCAAGATGCTCCCAAAATGTGCTTCTTTACATGCTCTCATGCTTGAAGGCGGTGGTGAAGTCGGTGGAGCATAAGTGGGGTCGACCAACCTAGGAGGTTGGCTGACCCCCCTCTCTAGCCTGTGGGCCCTTCCCTCTGGTGTGGGGCCACTGTTGGAATTTCTTAGCGTCATCACCAAGAATAGAGATAGGACCCATCCCTGGCAACGGCGCCAGAAATGCCGTTGGCATTTCCAGCATCACTGCCAGAAAAGGCAATGACACCGGAGAATGTCAACTGGTAAATCTTAACGATTACAGATTTAACTCCGCAAGCGCACGTAAATACCGTTGTAGCATTTCACCCGGAAGTATTTCAGGGTATCGTTATTTATATTTTCCCAAAGGAAGGCATGGTGTAAAGAGTCTAGTATGGATATGAACAAGATAACATGATTGCAAAGATGAACCAATGCTTATGGCAGGCGTAAACATGATAGTTTTGGGATAGTGCGACACACACTCGAGTCTAGCACCTGAGCAGAGAAAGAAGGAAGAAGGACTAAATAATAAAAGAATAAATCTATGAGAGCAGGCATATCCTTGATACAGCTATGCAAAGAATAGTAAGTAATCATACATGTACATGAGTAAGAGCTAGCGCTAAGTATGAGATAGGTCAGGAGGCCACCGAGTACTGGTCTGCCAGCAACCTCATGTGACAATTTACGTACTCCTACACCATACCCGAACGTGGGGGATTACAAAGGACGGACAGGGCTGTCACCACCTGCCGCCTACCCCTCAACCGTGGAGCATGAAATGCATTCACCTGTTTCTATATACCCGAGCACCATGCTCGCATATAGAGAAACTACCCAAGCCCCCCTGGGTCCCCGACCCTACGGATCGACAGGTAAGAAGCTTGGGCACACCCGAAAGCACGATGAACCACCACCTCAACTTAACTCTATTTCTTATCATAAACATGATATGAATGATTAAGCATAAAGTTCTACGTGACAAAATCATGACATATAAACTATAGACTAGCCCATATATCAAGATAATATCATGAGAACTATACTCTAGTTTACTTGCATAGCTATATCGATAAATTGAAGACAAGACTTTGGAGAAATGATTCATCTTATTCATACCAAAATTCTTCTCCAAGGAGTCAAGCCCTCCAAGGTAGCCTTGCCTTGCTCTAGAACTACTAAGGAAAAGTAAAAACTAGAGAGGTGTTGCTCAAGATGTGTTGACTCAAGGTGGTGTGTGTGTGTTGAAAAGAGAGCACTACCCCTCCTTTTATACATAGTGGAGGTCGGTTTGTGGTGACATAAATTAGGAAACTAGCGTACACCGCCTCTACATGTCGGCATGCAACCGCTAGAGAAGAGTGGGCCTGAGGGGAGCCAGTGGCGGTGCGGCCACACCCTGACCTGCTCCTCTCGCCACCGCCTTTCTCTGGTGGGCCTCTGGTTGGACCAGGGTCACTTCCACGTAGGTGTTCAGCCCAAGTTTTGCATGAAAGTGGGCTTTTGCTTGGCTCCTTGGTATATGATCTGCGTTACGCTTTCTCTTGTTGGCGTATTTTGATTCTTATTCCACTGTATTTTGGTATAGTCTCTACAAAATAGTAAGCTTCCAATACAAGTGGAACTTTGTCAATAGTGAATGCATATGTGTCAAAAGTATGTTCATTTCTCCTGCTTTTGGACTATAATTGGCAGTCGGATATGGTCGTTAGTGACCGCCAACAAATCCCCCAAGCTTAACCTTTGCTCGTCCCGAGCAAATAGCTAAGTACTTGGTTGATGATCAGGAATTGCTACTATGCCGTTATAATTCACAAGTGCCATGTTTATAACAAAGTGTTCTTCCGTAATTCAAATAAGTTGGCATTTTTATCCACCCTTTACCTTTATCCCTGTGGGGCGTATAGCTTTTCCAAGTTCTTGGGCGGTTGCAAGATAGAATGGTTAAACAGAATCACCAATCATTCATTCTTTGATTAACCATCTATCCGGAGGTTTTATGAATTTTTGTAAAACAAAAGTAAGTTCCTCAAATGATTCTCTTGATCACTCAATGTGTATGAAACCTTACCAAGGCAATTGGTATGTTGCCTTCTTTTTCATATCCTACCACTAAGGCTTTTGAGTGGGGTTTTTGGTAGGTATGAAAAGTGGGGCGTACTTGCATCAAATATTTTACTAAGTCAAAACCGGACCACAAGGAGATGCAAATCGTACACTTTGATCAAGACGTGCAAGTGTGTGGAGATGGATATATTATTTTTTGTACTCCTTTTATGATGATTCTCTCTTTCTTTTGAAAGTGCTTCTGAGAGTATGGGCTATCTTATTCTCACGAGCGGGTATCGAGGTACCCATTATTTTCTCTCGGGGTGGGCATCGAAGTGCCCATTGTTTTCTCTCTTCTCTTTTTTTTCTTTTATGTATCATGCTCTTTGGCATGCTTGCTTTTTTTTATAGCCCAAACTCTTTTGGCACATGAATATTTTTGGAGAGAGAATCATAATAATTGGAGTATTTTTAGTAGACGAACAAAATGAATTGTGTAACTCTTAGTGTAAGAGTCAGCACTTTATTTGTGGGTGTACGTGCGTCTTGATCATGGGTGCATGACAAGAATCTTCAACAAGGGTCACAAACAATTTGACAAAGTTCCACTTGTATTGGAAGCTTACTATTTTGTAGAGACTATACCAAAATACAGTGGAATAAGAATCAAAATACGCCAACAAGAGAAAGCGTAACGCAGATCATATACCAAGGAGCCAAGCAAAAGCCCACTTTCATGCAAAACTTGGGCTGAACACCTACGTGGAAGTGACCCTGGTCCAACCAGAGGCCCACCAGAGAAAGGCGGTGGCGAGAGGAGCAGGTCAGGGTGTGGCCGCACCGCCACTGGCTCCCCTCAGGCCCACTCTTCTCTAGCGGTTGCATGCCGACATGTAGAGGCGGTGTACGCTAGTTTCCTAATTTATGTCACCACAAACCGACCTCCACTATGTATAAAAGGAGGGGTAGTGCTCTCTTTTCAACACACACACACCACCTTGAGTCAACACATCTTGAGCAACACCTCTCTAGTTTTTACTTTTCCTTAGTAGTTCTAGAGCAAGGCAAGGCTACCTTGGAGGGCTTGACTCCTTGGAGAAGAATTTTGGTATGAATAAGATGAATCATTTCTCCAAAGTCTTGTCTTCAATTTATCGATATAGCTATGCAAGTAAACTAGAGTATAGTTCTCATGATATTATCTTGATATATGGGCTAGTCTATAGTTTATATGTCATGATTTTGTCACGTAGAACTTTATGCTTAATCATTCATATCATGTTTATGATAAGAAATAGAGTTAAGTTGAGGTGGTGGTTCATCGTGCTTTCGGGTGTGCCCAAGCTTCTTACCTGTCGATCCGTAGGGTCGGGGACCCAGGGGGGCTTGGGTAGTTTCTCTATATGCGAGCATGGTGCTCGGGTATATAGAAACAGGTGAATGCATTTCATGCTCCACGGTTGAGGGGTAGGCGGCAGGTGGTGACAGCCCTGTCCGTCCTTTGTAATCCCCCACGTTCGGGTATGGTGTAGGAGTACGTAAATTGTCACATGAGGTTGCTGGCAGACCAGTACTCGGTGGCCTCCTGACCTATCTCATACTTAGCGCTAGCTCTTACTCATGTACATGTATGATTACTTACTATTCTTTGCATAGCTGTATCAAGGATATGCCTGCTCTCATAGATTTATTCTTTTATTATTTAGTCCTTCTTCCTTCTTTCTCTGCTCAGGTGCTAGACTCGAGTGTGTGTCGCACTATCCCAAAACTATCATGTTTACGCCTGCCATAAGCATTGGTTCATCTTTGCAATCATGTTATCTTGTTCATATCCATACTAGACTCTTTACACCATGCCTTCCTTTGGGAAAATATAAATAACGATACCCTGAAATACTTCCGGGTGAAATGCTACAACGGTATTTACGTGCGCTTGCGGAGTTAAATCTGTAATCGTTAAGATTTACCAGTTGACATTCTCCGGTGTCATTGCCTTTTCTGGCAGTGATGCTGGGAAATGCCAACGGCATTTCTGGCGCCGTTGCCAGGGATGGGTCCTATCTCTATTCTTGGTGATGACGCTAAGAAATTCCAACAGTGGCCCCACACCAGAGGGAAGGGCCCACAGGCTAGAGAGGGGGTCAGCCAACCTCCTAGGTTGGTCGACCCCCACTTATGCTCCACCGACTTCACCACCGCCTTCAAGCATGAGAGCATGTAAAGAAGCACATTTTGGGAGCATCTTGGCCCTTGATCAAGATTGGTTTCCGTCCAATGGTGCTCAAGACATGTGATGCGGATCCATGGGCCTACTTGGAGTAGTATAAATAGAGGGGATACCCTCCTCTCCCTTCGCGAAAGCAAGGAAGAAACAAATGAAGCTCTCAAGTTTAGTTCAGCTCCACTTTATCTTCTTAGTAGGATAGTCTAGTGTGGGAGTTAGAAGTAGAGTCGAGCTCTGCTCAGGTTCCCAAAGCTAGTCTTCTGGTCTGGTATAGCCCTTGTACTTTTTCCATTTTGTAAGGCTTTCACTTTATTCAATATATGAGCTTCATTTTTGCACCAGCTGAAGTATTCATGCCTCGGTCGGGTCTGGAATTTCACCTTGCCACTAGCCTTTGTTTCAGATATCAAAACCATGAATCACAACTTTTTGAGCAAGTGCATCATGGGTGGCATCAAGAAGAAGGAATTAAAGCCAAGGACAAGATATATACTGATGTTCAAATCAAGAGAAAGGCTATTTGGGGATGAAATACTTAGAAGCAAATGGGACAATCCACTCAAAGTCATCAACACATCATCCCTTGGAGTTGTCACACTTCAAAGTGACAAAGGTAACATCTCCAAGGTAAGTGTGGTTAATGCTTACAAGGTTACGTTTGACTCGATAAGGATGAAAATAAAGAAGTTGATGTGATCGAACTTGTTCAGTTTTGCTAACACAATGGTCAAACTTAAGTTTTGAATGAAGTCTTTTTCTGTTCATAATCAGAGCCAACTCTTTTAGATTCTTCTTACCTTGAGCAATAAAAGTTTACACAAAATGTTGTGCCAAGTTTGGGCACCTTAGAGGGTTGGCCGACCCAGCCCTAGGTCGCCCGACCTGGCACGAGCATGTAATAGCTCCAAACTTTTTACATTTCTTCCTCTATCTTGTCTTATCTTGATACAACTTAGGAGGAGTGGAGAGTTTAAGTGTTAGTGTTGAATGATCTTGTTTTGTCCTTGAAATCTCTTCCAACTTTTCTTCCTCCTCATCTCACCTCTAATCCCCACTCTAGAACAAATGCTTAAATGTGAAACTTCTTCTTATGCAACCTCTTGTCATGTTGAATTTTGTGAGATTTTGTGACTTGTGAAGTAGTGACACTTCGAAGAACTGATCTATCTCTGTTATATTTACCTTTGATTGCTAACCTTCCACCATGTTTGGTAATGCTGAACTTCTCTTTGAATTCAAGCATTCCTCCACCAACCCAAACCCATATTATCAACACTATTTCCAATTACCATTCGTGAATCCCCTTCAAATCCCTAACAAGAAAGCGACATGGAGCTATAAAAAAGTTTGACACATCAAGGTCCAAGTAAAAAAATAAAAGAAAAAATATGGGCACATGAAGGTCCAAGTATTGAAAAAATAAATAGCCCCATGAGCACAAAGAAATCAACTATGTTTGAAATGGAGAAAACCTCATTTTGGAGTGCCATTTTTAGATCTGCTGCTCAAGCTTTGGTCTTTTGAAGTTGAAACTTTGTAGATATCTTCACTTCCTCATAGAGAAGTTTTGTGCAAAATTTTAACTTAGTTGGACTTTATCTGATCGATTCTGGAGTGGGGATTAGAGGTGAGATGAGGAGGAAGAAAAGTTGGAAGAGATTTCAAGGACAAAACAAGATCATTCAACACTAACACTTAAACTCTCCACTCCTCCTAAGTTGTATCAAGATAAGACAAGATAGAGGAAGAAATGTAAAAAGTTTGGAGCTATTACATGCTCGTGCCAGGTCGGGCGACCTAGGGCTGGGTCGGCCAACCCTCTAAGGTGCCCAAACTTGGCACAACATTTTGTGTAAACTTTTATTGCTCAAGGTAAGAAGAATCTAAAAGAGTTGGCTCTGATTATGAACAGAAAAAAGACTTCATTCAAAACTTAAGTTTGACCATTGTGTTAGCAAAACTGAACAAGTTCGATCACATCAACTTCTTTATTTTCATCCTTATCGAGTCAAACGTAACCTTGTAAGCATTAACCACACTTACCTTGGAGATGTTACCTTTGTCACTTTGAAGTGTGACAACTCCAAGGGATGATGTGTTGATGACTTTGAGTGGATTGTCCCATTTGCTTCTAAGTATTTCATCCCCAAATAGCCTTTCTCTTGATTTGAACATCAGTATATATCTTGTCCTTGGCTTTAATTCCTTCTTCTTGATGCCACCCATGATGCACTTGCTCAAAAAGTTGTGATTCATGGTTTTGATATCTGAAACAAAGGCTAGTGGCAAGGTGAAATTCCAGACCCGACCGAGGCATGAATACTTCAGCTGGTGCAAAAATGAAGCTCATATATTGAATAAAGTGAAAGCCTTACAAAATGGAAAAAGTACAAGGCTATACCAGACCAGAAGACTAGCTTTGGGAACCTGAGCAGAGCTCGACTCTACTTCTAACTCCCACACTAGACTATCCTACTAAGAAGATAAAGTGGAGCTGAACTAAACTTGAGAGCTTCATTTGTTTCTTCCTTGCTTTCGCGAAGGGAGAGGAGGGTATCCCCTCTATTTATACTACTCCAAGTAGGCCCATGGATCCGCATCACATGTCTTGAGCACCATTGGACGGAAACCAATCTTGATCAAGGGCCAAGATGCTCCCAAAATGTGCTTCTTTACATGCTCTCATGCTTGAAGGCGGTGGTGAAGTCGGTGGAGCATAAGTGGGGGTCGACCAACCTAGGAGGTTGGCTGACCCCCCTCTCTAGCCTGTGGGCCCTTCCCTCTGGTGTGGGGCCACTGTTGGAATTTCTTAGCGTCATCACCAAGAATAGAGATAGGACCCATCCCTGGCAACGGCGCCAGAAATGCCGTTGGCATTTCCCAGCATCACTGCCAGAAAAGGCAATGACACCGGAGAATGTCAACTGGTAAATCTTAACGATTACAGATTTAACTCCGCAAGCGCACGTAAATACCGTTGTAGCATTTCACCCGGAAGTATTTCAGGGTATCGTTATTTATATTTTCCCAAAGGAAGGCATGGTGTAAAGAGTCTAGTATGGATATGAACAAGATAACATGATTGCAAAGATGAACCAATGCTTATGGCAGGCGTAAACATGATAGTTTTGGGATAGTGCGACACACACTCGAGTCTAGCACCTGAGCAGAGAAAGAAGGAAGAAGGACTAAATAATAAAAGAATAAATCTATGAGAGCAGGCATATCCTTGATACAGCTATGCAAAGAATAGTAAGTAATCATACATGTACATGAGTAAGAGCTAGCGCTAAGTATGAGATAGGTCAGGAGGCCACCGAGTACTGGTCTGCCAGCAACCTCATGTGACAATTTACGTACTCCTACACCATACCCGAACGTGGGGGATTACAAAGGACGGACAGGGCTGTCACCACCTGCCGCCTACCCCTCAACCGTGGAGCATGAAATGCATTCACCTGTTTCTATATACCCGAGCACCATGCTCGCATATAGAGAAACTACCCAAGCCCCCCTGGGTCCCCGACCCTACGGATCGACAGGTAAGAAGCTTGGGCACACCCGAAAGCACGATGAACCACCACCTCAACTTAACTCTATTTCTTATCATAAACATGATATGAATGATTAAGCATAAAGTTCTACGTGACAAAATCATGACATATAAACTATAGACTAGCCCATATATCAAGATAATATCATGAGAACTATACTCTAGTTTACTTGCATAGCTATATCGATAAATTGAAGACAAGACTTTGGAGAAATGATTCATCTTATTCATACCAAAATTCTTCTCCAAGGAGTCAAGCCCTCCAAGGTAGCCTTGCCTTGCTCTAGAACTACTAAGGAAAAGTAAAAACTAGAGAGGTGTTGCTCAAGATGTGTTGACTCAAGGTGGTGTGTGTGTGTTGAAAAGAGAGCACTACCCCTCCTTTTATACATAGTGGAGGTCGGTTTGTGGTGACATAAATTAGGAAACTAGCGTACACCGCCTCTACATGTCGGCATGCAACCGCTAGAGAAGAGTGGGCCTGAGGGGAGCCAGTGGCGGTGCGGCCACACCCTGACCTGCTCCTCTCGCCACCGCCTTTCTCTGGTGGGCCTCTGGTTGGACCAGGGTCACTTCCACGTAGGTGTTCAGCCCAAGTTTTGCATGAAAGTGGGCTTTTGCTTGGCTCCTTGGTATATGATCTGCGTTACGCTTTCTCTTGTTGGCGTATTTTGATTCTTATTCCACTGTATTTTGGTATAGTCTCTACAAAATAGTAAGCTTCCAATACAAGTGGAACTTTGTCAAATTGTTTGTGACCCTTGTTGAAGATTCTTGTCATGCACCCATGATCAAGACGCACGTACACCCACAAATAAAGTGCTGACTCTTACACTAAGAGTTACACAATTCATTTTGTTCGTCTACTAAAAATACTCCAATTATTATGATTCTCTCTCCAAAAATATTCATGTGCCAAAAGAGTTTGGGCTATAAAAAAAAGCAAGCATGCCAAAGAGCATGATACATAAAAGAAAAAAAAGAAGAGAGAAAACAATGGGCACTTCGATGCCCACCCCGAGAGAAAATAATGGGTACCTCGATACCCGCTCGTGAGAATAAGATAGCCCATACTCTCAGAAGCACTTTCAAAAGAAAGAGAGAATCATCATAAAAGGAGTACAAAAAATAATATATCCATCTCCACACACTTGCACGTCTTGATCAAAGTGTACGATTTGCATCTCCTTGTGGTCCGGTTTTTGACTTAGTAAAATATTTGATGCAAGTACGCCCCACTTTTCATACCTACCAAAAACCCCACTCAAAAGCCTTAGTGGTAGGATATGAAAAAGAAGGCAACATACCAATTGCCTTGGTAAGGTTTCATACACATTGAGTGATCAAGAGAATCATTTGAGGAACTTACTTTTGTTTTACAAAATTCATAAAACCTCCGGATAGATGGTTAATCAAAGAATGAATGATTGGTGATTCTGTTTAACCATTCTATCTTGCAACCGCCCAAGAACTTGGAAAAGCTATACGCCCCACAGGGATAAAGGTAAAGGGTGGATAAAAATGCCAACTTATTTGAATTACGGAAGAACACTTTGTTATAAACATGGCACTTGTGAATTATAACGGCATAGTAGCAATTCCTGATCATCAACCAAGTACTTAGCTATTTGCTCGGGACGAGCAAAGGTTAAGCTTGGGGGATTTGTTGGCGGTCACTAACGACCATATCCGACTGCCAATTATAGTCCAAAAGCAGGAGAAATGAACATACTTTTGACACATATGCATTCACTATTGACAAAGTTCCACTTGTATTGGAAGCTTACTATTTTGTAGAGACTATACCAAAATACAGTGGAATAAGAATCAAAATACGCCAACAAGAGAAAGCGTAACGCAGATCATATACCAAGGAGCCAAGCAAAAGCCCACTTTCATGCAAAACTTGGGCTGAACACCTACGTGGAAGTGACCCTGGTCCAACCAGAGGCCCACCAGAGAAAGGCGGTGGCGAGAGGAGCAGGTCAGGGTGTGGCCGCACCGCCACTGGCTCCCCTCAGGCCCACTCTTCTCTAGCGGTTGCATGCCGACATGTAGAGGCGGTGTACGCTAGTTTCCTAATTTATGTCACCACAAACCGACCTCCACTATGTATAAAAGGAGGGGTAGTGCTCTCTTTTCAACACACACACACCACCTTGAGTCAACACATCTTGAGCAACACCTCTCTAGTTTTTACTTTTCCTTAGTAGTTCTAGAGCAAGGCAAGGCTACCTTGGAGGGCTTGACTCCTTGGAGAAGAATTTTGGTATGAATAAGATGAATCATTTCTCCAAAGTCTTGTCTTCAATTTATCGATATAGCTATGCAAGTAAACTAGAGTATAGTTCTCATGATATTATCTTGATATATGGGCTAGTCTATAGTTTATATGTCATGATTTTGTCACGTAGAACTTTATGCTTAATCATTCATATCATGTTTATGATAAGAAATAGAGTTAAGTTGAGGTGGTGGTTCATCGTGCTTTCGGGTGTGCCCAAGCTTCTTACCTGTCGATCCGTAGGGTCGGGGACCCAGGGGGGCTTGGGTAGTTTCTCTATATGCGAGCATGGTGCTCGGGTATATAGAAACAGGTGAATGCATTTCATGCTCCACGGTTGAGGGGTAGGCGGCAGGTGGTGACAGCCCTGTCCGTCCTTTGTAATCCCCCACGTTCGGGTATGGTGTAGGAGTACGTAAATTGTCACATGAGGTTGCTGGCAGACCAGTACTCGGTGGCCTCCTGACCTATCTCATACTTAGCGCTAGCTCTTACTCATGTACATGTATGATTACTTACTATTCTTTGCATAGCTGTATCAAGGATATGCCTGCTCTCATAGATTTATTCTTTTATTATTTAGTCCTTCTTCCTTCTTTCTCTGCTCAGGTGCTAGACTCGAGTGTGTGTCGCACTATCCCAAAACTATCATGTTTACGCCTGCCATAAGCATTGGTTCATCTTTGCAATCATGTTATCTTGTTCATATCCATACTAGACTCTTTACACCATGCCTTCCTTTGGGAAAATATAAATAACGATACCCTGAAATACTTCCGGGTGAAATGCTACAACGGTATTTACGTGCGCTTGCGGAGTTAAATCTGTAATCGTTAAGATTTACCAGTTGACATTCTCCGGTGTCATTGCCTTTTCTGGCAGTGATGCTGGGAAATGCCAACGGCATTTCTGGCGCCGTTGCCAGGGATGGGTCCTATCTCTATTCTTGGTGATGACGCTAAGAAATTCCAACAGTGGCCCCACACCAGAGGGAAGGGCCCACAGGCTAGAGAGGGGGGTCAGCCAACCTCCTAGGTTGGTCGACCCCCACTTATGCTCCACCGACTTCACCACCGCCTTCAAGCATGAGAGCATGTAAAGAAGCACATTTTGGGAGCATCTTGGCCCTTGATCAAGATTGGTTTCCGTCCAATGGTGCTCAAGACATGTGATGCGGATCCATGGGCCTACTTGGAGTAGTATAAATAGAGGGGATACCCTCCTCTCCCTTCGCGAAAGCAAGGAAGAAACAAATGAAGCTCTCAAGTTTAGTTCAGCTCCACTTTATCTTCTTAGTAGGATAGTCTAGTGTGGGAGTTAGAAGTAGAGTCGAGCTCTGCTCAGGTTCCCAAAGCTAGTCTTCTGGTCTGGTATAGCCCTTGTACTTTTTCCATTTTGTAAGGCTTTCACTTTATTCAATATATGAGCTTCATTTTTGCACCAGCTGAAGTATTCATGCCTCGGTCGGGTCTGGAATTTCACCTTGCCACTAGCCTTTGTTTCAGATATCAAAACCATGAATCACAACTTTTTGAGCAAGTGCATCATGGGTGGCATCAAGAAGAAGGAATTAAAGCCAAGGACAAGATATATACTGATGTTCAAATCAAGAGAAAGGCTATTTGGGGATGAAATACTTAGAAGCAAATGGGACAATCCACTCAAAGTCATCAACACATCATCCCTTGGAGTTGTCACACTTCAAAGTGACAAAGGTAACATCTCCAAGGTAAGTGTGGTTAATGCTTACAAGGTTACGTTTGACTCGATAAGGATGAAAATAAAGAAGTTGATGTGATCGAACTTGTTCAGTTTTGCTAACACAATGGTCAAACTTAAGTTTTGAATGAAGTCTTTTTTCTGTTCATAATCAGAGCCAACTCTTTTAGATTCTTCTTACCTTGAGCAATAAAAGTTTACACAAAATGTTGTGATTCATGGTTTTGATATCTGAAACAAAGGCTAGTGGCAAGGTGAAATTCCAGACCCGACCGAGGCATGAATACTTCAGCTGGTGCAAAAATGAAGCTCATATATTGAATAAAGTGAAAGCCTTACAAAATGGAAAAAGTACAAGGGCTATACCAGACCAGAAGACTAGCTTTGGGAACCTGAGCAGAGCTCGACTCTACTTCTAACTCCCACACTAGACTATCCTACTAAGAAGATAAAGTGGAGCTGAACTAAACTTGAGAGCTTCATTTGTTTCTTCCTTGCTTTCGCGAAGGGAGAGGAGGGTATCCCCTCTATTTATACTACTCCAAGTAGGCCCATGGATCCGCATCACATGTCTTGAGCACCATTGGACGGAAACCAATCTTGATCAAGGGCCAAGATGCTCCCAAAATGTGCTTCTTTACATGCTCTCATGCTTGAAGGCGGTGGTGAAGTCGGTGGAGCATAAGTGGGGGTCGACCAACCTAGGAGGTTGGCTGACCCCCCTCTCTAGCCTGTGGGCCCTTCCCTCTGGTGTGGGGCCACTGTTGGAATTTCTTAGCGTCATCACCAAGAATAGAGATAGGACCCATCCCTGGCAACGGCGCCAGAAATGCCGTTGGCATTTCCCAGCATCACTGCCAGAAAAGGCAATGACACCGGAGAATGTCAACTGGTAAATCTTAACGATTACAGATTTAACTCCGCAAGCGCACGTAAATACCGTTGTAGCATTTCACCCGGAAGTATTTCAGGGTATCGTTATTTATATTTTCCCAAAGGAAGGCATGGTGTAAAGAGTCTAGTATGGATATGAACAAGATAACATGATTGCAAAGATGAACCAATGCTTATGGCAGGCGTAAACATGATAGTTTTGGGATAGTGCGACACACACTCGAGTCTAGCACCTGAGCAGAGAAAGAAGGAAGAAGGACTAAATAATAAAAGAATAAATCTATGAGAGCAGGCATATCCTTGATACAGCTATGCAAAGAATAGTAAGTAATCATACATGTACATGAGTAAGAGCTAGCGCTAAGTATGAGATAGGTCAGGAGGCCACCGAGTACTGGTCTGCCAGCAACCTCATGTGACAATTTACGTACTCCTACACCATACCCGAACGTGGGGGATTACAAAGGACGGACAGGGCTGTCACCACCTGCCGCCTACCCCTCAACCGTGGAGCATGAAATGCATTCACCTGTTTCTATATACCCGAGCACCATGCTCGCATATAGAGAAACTACCCAAGCCCCCCTGGGTCCCCGACCCTACGGATCGACAGGTAAGAAGCTTGGGCACACCCGAAAGCACGATGAACCACCACCTCAACTTAACTCTATTTCTTATCATAAACATGATATGAATGATTAAGCATAAAGTTCTACGTGACAAAATCATGACATATAAACTATAGACTAGCCCATATATCAAGATAATATCATGAGAACTATACTCTAGTTTACTTGCATAGCTATATCGATAAATTGAAGACAAGACTTTGGAGAAATGATTCATCTTATTCATACCAAAATTCTTCTCCAAGGAGTCAAGCCCTCCAAGGTAGCCTTGCCTTGCTCTAGAACTACTAAGGAAAAGTAAAAACTAGAGAGGTGTTGCTCAAGATGTGTTGACTCAAGGTGGTGTGTGTGTGTTGAAAAGAGAGCACTACCCCTCCTTTTATACATAGTGGAGGTCGGTTTGTGGTGACATAAATTAGGAAACTAGCGTACACCGCCTCTACATGTCGGCATGCAACCGCTAGAGAAGAGTGGGCCTGAGGGGAGCCAGTGGCGGTGCGGCCACACCCTGACCTGCTCCTCTCGCCACCGCCTTTCTCTGGTGGGCCTCTGGTTGGACCAGGGTCACTTCCACGTAGGTGTTCAGCCCAAGTTTTGCATGAAAGTGGGCTTTTGCTTGGCTCCTTGGTATATGATCTGCGTTACGCTTTCTCTTGTTGGCGTATTTTGATTCTTATTCCACTGTATTTTGGTATAGTCTCTACAAAATAGTAAGCTTCCAATACAAGTGGAACTTTGTCAATAGTGAATGCATATGTGTCAAAAGTATGTTCATTTCTCCTGCTTTTGGACTATAATTGGCAGTCGGATATGGTCGTTAGTGACCGCCAACAAATCCCCCAAGCTTAACCTTTGCTCGTCCCGAGCAAATAGCTAAGTACTTGGTTGATGATCAGGAATTGCTACTATGCCGTTATAATTCACAAGTGCCATGTTTATAACAAAGTGTTCTTCCGTAATTCAAATAAGTTGGCATTTTTATCCACCCTTTACCTTTATCCCTGTGGGGCGTATAGCTTTTCCAAGTTCTTGGGCGGTTGCAAGATAGAATGGTTAAACAGAATCACCAATCATTCATTCTTTGATTAACCATCTATCCGGAGGTTTTATGAATTTTGTAAAACAAAAGTAAGTTCCTCAAATGATTCTCTTGATCACTCAATGTGTATGAAACCTTACCAAGGCAATTGGTATGTTGCCTTCTTTTTCATATCCTACCACTAAGGCTTTTGAGTGGGGTTTTTGGTAGGTATGAAAAGTGGGGCGTACTTGCATCAAATATTTTACTAAGTCAAAAACCGGACCACAAGGAGATGCAAATCGTACACTTTGATCAAGACGTGCAAGTGTGTGGAGATGGATATATTATTTTTTGTACTCCTTTTATGATGATTCTCTCTTTCTTTTGAAAGTGCTTCTGAGAGTATGGGCTATCTTATTCTCACGAGCGGGTATCGAGGTACCCATTATTTTCTCTCGGGGTGGGCATCGAAGTGCCCATTGTTTTCTCTCTTCTCTTTTTTTTCTTTTATGTATCATGCTCTTTGGCATGCTTGCTTTTTTTTATAGCCCAAACTCTTTTGGCACATGAATATTTTTGGAGAGAGAATCATAATAATTGGAGTATTTTTAGTAGACGAACAAAATGAATTGTGTAACTCTTAGTGTAAGAGTCAGCACTTTATTTGTGGGTGTACGTGCGTCTTGATCATGGGTGCATGACAAGAATCTTCAACAAGGGTCACAAACAATTTGACAAAGTTCAATGTAATAACAAGTAGCATATGACTAAGGTTTTGACTTTTGAATCATGTCATATGGCTTTGGTAGGTATTCATAATCATTGAGGAACTTTTTGAATTTAAGTATTTTTGAAAATGAAAACTCCGGATGTCAAGTTTCTCTTAGAACAAAGTCATAGTAAATTCTATTTGTACCATATCATAACTTGCAACAACTTAGAAAAGGAGCATGCATTTGCAACCTACAAGTATTCAGGTTTTTAGGATGAGATATTTTAACCAACAAACTTGAATCTTGGGGAATACTAAGTTATAACCTAGGCACAGATGAATTATAGACAGAGCAATTATTCATCATTTCAACTTAGGAGAAACTAAACATTCCATAAACACATATGGGAGTGGAATTCTCTTTTTTTATTTTTTTATGAATGCAGAAAATAAATGCGAAATTAAAGATACAAGGTACCTCTGTGGGGGTCATTCCCTAAGCTTGCTTGAGGCCTATGGTCCGGGATTGTATCCCATAGACCGCCAGTAGGCTGCCTGTGCTTCCTGTTGTTGCCTTAGCAGAGCGTTGATATCCGCAAACTGTTGCTGCTGCTGTAGGTGCCACTGATTCGTATCCGGCACATGAGTGTTAAGTGTATTTTGAATTTCACCTATGCAAATTTCTAATCCTCTGAGGCGAGTGTTGATGTTGTCCAACTCCCGACGGTTTGAAGTGGACTGCCGTGGATGGACATGTGGTGGTAGCCCCTCAGAGTCAGACGAGTGACGCGCCCATGCCGCATCATTGGCCTCGTGCCATCTCGATCCTCCGGTCTCGTGTGGTTGTGGGGTGTGTTCCCAGCCTTGTTGATACCCAGAAGTGACCCCAGGCGTCTGCGTGGCCGGGAACCACTCCGTATGGAATGTCTGAGGCACCAGTTGTGTCGGTGTTGGTGTCGGTGGCTGTTGAGAGCTGCCAGCTTCGTCTCTAGGCCTGCTTCTTGTTCCCCTATGAGAAACAGAACTCCTGCGTGCTTCCTCTTGTTCGACAAGAGTGAAGGTGAGTGACGGGGATTTATACAAAGAGAATCCCGGGTTAGGGAGCGGGATCTCATTTGTATATCCCGGGAAGAAAAATACAAGGTTCCCTATATCGTCAAATTTCAAGTGGTGCCCCTGTATCAAGTAGTGCTCATCAATATTAATGCGTGGAGTAGAGATGTATGTCACATCTTGTCCATCCAACGCACCGATATTGGCGGCAATACGAGTTACCAGGGACGTGCAAGAGATAGATGTAGAGGCCTTGAAAGTTTCTAACCAATGTTTAAACATTTCTTTCACAGGAGCAATTTTAATCTTTTTGAGCATGGCATAAAAGAAAAAAAAGAGAAGAGAGAAAACAATGGGCACTTCGATGCCCACCCCGAGAGAAAATAATGGGTACCTCGATACCCGCTCGTGAGAATAAGATAGCCCATACT
>JAHUYU010000749.1:0-18694 GCA_030439765.1 Tripidium arundinaceum | reverse complement strand
AAATCAAAAACATTCTGCAAAAGACCGTGGAGGAGATGGGGAAGAAATGGAAGTCAAGCTTCATGATGCACTTTGGGCATACCGAACAGCATATAAGACACCCACAAGTATGTCACCTTATCAACTTTTATATGGAAAAACATGCCATTTGCCTGTTGAATTGGAGTTTAGGGCCCATTGGGAAATCAAGAAATGGAACATGGATCTCTACCTAGCTAGCAAGAATCGTCAAATGCAACTGTCTGAGCTAGAAGAATGGAGAGAAAAGGCTTATCACAACTCCAAGATCTACAAAGAAAGAACAAAAAGATGGCATGATAAGAGAATCAAGAACAAGGAGTTCGAGCCTGGGGATAAGGTTCAAATGTTCAATTCAAGAGTAAAGCTCTTCGGTCATGGAAAACTTCGGAGCAAATGGGAAGGGGCATTCCAGGTGATTGAAGCCTTATCACAAGGCGCCGTTACGCTAAAAGATGATGAAGGTAACTTATTCAAGGTAAATGGCCAACGTTTGAAGGTTTTCCTTGAACCTCAAAACTTAGAAGAAATTGACTTGAATGAATTTTTGCAATTTAATGATCCAATCTAAAAAAATCAATCAATCTTGTTCTCGTTCCTTTTTAGAATTTAGGCTAATCTATTAGTTCAATAAATTTTTTGACTCTGTAGTGATCCCCACCAGAAGAGTCCCCTTTGTTTTTACCATTTTTTGCATGTGAATAAAAGCCAGGTATAGTCTCAAATAAGTGTGGGGGGTGTGGAACACCCCCATGGAGAACAAATGCGATGAGACACATCGTGAACTGGTGAAGGAGCCTGCATACAACACGATTTGATCCTTTCCTACCTATTCATATGCTTGCTCCCTGTTCTGCACTTATTTAAACATGCAAATTAAAAAAACCAAGTTTAACACTTTGAAAGTGAATATGAATATAGCTCTTTGAGATTGACCTGCATAATCTTTATTCCTTATATGTACTTAGTGCTTGTGGGAAAAATATCATATAGGAAAAACATATTGACTAAGTTGTTGTGGAGTGAGATATGGTATAATGAAAGGAACCTTGCTTCTTTTTGCAAAGTACTTGGGAATTTTATCTTACAAAAAAAGTCAAAATCAACAGCTTGTCTCCTCAATGATGTTGAAATTCCTACCAAGGCCATATGTTAATTAAAAACATTACACATATGCTACTTGCCTTTGCATTGAGCTTTGTCAAACTGTCGTGATCCTTGTGAGAAACTCTTCATGCTTTCATGATCAAGATCACGTACACTCCACCCTTGTATGCCAACATCTACACTAGAACTTGCGCAAAAACATGCCATCCATCCATCCACCAAATAAAAACTCCATGAGAATTTTGATCTCTATCTCCAATTATCTATGAAGAAGAGGCATGGAAATGAAAAAAATGGACACATGAAGGTCCAAGAAAAAAAAGTTCGACACATGAAGGTCCAAGAAAGAAAAAAAATATTTGGGCACATGAAGGCCCATGTAGAGATTGCCACACCCTCTAAAGTTTATTAAGGAGGAGAGATCATGAATAAAACAGGGGTTATCTTAATCCACATATCCACGCGCTTGCACATCTTGATCAGATTTTATGACTTGCTTCTCCTCGGATCTAGTTTTTGACTTAGCAACATATGCAATGCAAGTATGCTTCCTTTTCATTCCCTACCCTAAGCTCCACACAAGCCTTATTAGAAGTAGGATGAAAAGAGGCAAAACAGACAACGCACTAGTAGTGTAGTGGCTTGTGCTCCCTGTGGTTGAGCCAGCCGGCCAGGGTTCGATCCATGGTCTTGCACCTTATTCAGGTGGGAGTCCCTCCCCCTGGTGATATTCAAAAAAAAGAGGCAAAACAATGCCTTGGTGAGGAACCATACACATTGTGTGATCTGAGAGAATCATTTGAGGAGCAAGGCTATGTCTTAATTTGAAAATCTTTCAAAAACCCTAGTTTTCTGAGCAGCAGAAGTAAAGATGACTGGATTCTGATCCGTTCCATTCCTCAACCACCCAAGATGGTGTGGTAGACACTTCAAAGTTCACATGTATAGGTGAGGCTTGGAATAACTTATGTGCAGGTATCATACCATTTGAGGAGATGTTCCACCTTAGTCCTTAACCTTTACTCGAGGACAAGCAAAGGGCTAATTGTGGGGGTGTTGTTGGCGGTCCTTAACTCCTAAAATCAACTGCCAAATCTTGCATAAAACCTACTTATATAAACACCAAACTTAGCATTAGGGCTTATAACTAATAAATTCCACAAGTTTTAGTGATTGTTTATATGCAGGAGGACATATGTGCAAATGCACATAAAGGGCTAAGAAAACATATTGAATATTAAAGAAAAGCTTGGAAAAGGAAAGAGGCCCACTTACCAGACAAATCTGGGCCCAAACACATGGATCCATGGGCCCATAACTAAAACAAAACCATCTTAACTTTGCTTCGGGCACCGAATCGCACCTGGTTTGCCAAGTGATGCCGGCCAACAGCTCTACGATGAACCCAAACGTGGAGGGATACAAAGGATGGACAGGGTTGTCACCACCTGCCATCTACCTCTCAACCATGGGGAACAAGGCAAACGAAGGTAACCTTTATCCTAGACACCACGTCCACGCTATCGATTACTATTCTAGCATCATACAGGATTATCCATCTTCATCGGGAATCCTCTACTAGAGCATCCGCTACAAGAATGGATGACGAACCTGCAAGCAAATGAGAATAAAGCTTAATTAAACAAGAGACTCACCACCATATGAATCATGAACACTTACTTAGCGAAGAAGGCATCCATCGAGGTACAAACTTGGGAAGGCTACCGACAAATTCGGCACTTCCCCGAACTCTCCCTCACATCTCTCCCTATCACTAAGCTCTAGCTAGCTAGGGCCTATGCCTTGGAGTGGTGCTCTTGTTCTTCCCCTTGTGGTGCTGTGTGTTGTATCGAATGAGGAGGGGATGGCCTCCTTTTATAGTTGAAGAGGAGCCAAGGATCCCATGGAATATTCCATTATCCCCTCCGTTAGTGAAGGAACCAACATCAAGAGCATTCAATTCAGGCCATCCCTCCACAACCGACGTTGGCAAGGCAGTAAGTGGCTCCCCGCAAAGGATGGGCTCAGTTGGGCTCAACAGGGGGTCGGCCGACCCCCTACTGGGCCTTTTTAGGCTCATCTTTGGCTGGTGAATTCTGTGTGGGCTCCAGCAAAGTTAAGATGGTTTTGTTTTAGTTATGGGCCCATGGATCCATGTGTTTGGGCCCAGATTTGTCTGGTAAGTGGGCCTCTTTCCTTTTCCAAGCTTTTCTTTAATATTCAATATGTTTTCTTAGCCCTTTATGTGCATTTGCACATATGTCCTCCTGCATATAAACAATCACTAAAACTTGTGGAATTTATTAGTTATAAGCCCTAATGCTAAGTTTGGTGTTTATATAAGTAGGTTTTATGCAAGATTTGGCAGTTGATTTTAGGAGTTAAGGACCGCCAACAACACCCCCACAATTAGCCCTTTGCTTGTCCTCGAGTAAAGGTTAAGGACTAAGGTGGAACATCTCCTCAAATGGTATGATACCTGCACATAAGTTATTCCAAGCCTCACCTATACATGTGAACTTTGAAGTGTCTACCACACCATCTTGGGTGGTTGAGGAATGGAACGGATCAGAATCCAGTCATCTTTACTTCTGCTGCTCAGAAAACTAGGGTTTTTGAAAGATTTTCAAATTAAGACATAGCCTTGCTCCTCAAATGATTCTCTCAGATCACACAATGTGTATGGTTCCTCACCAAGGCATTGTTTTGCCTCTTTTTTTTGAATATCACCAGGGGGAGGGACTCCCACCTGAATAAGGTGCAAGACCATGGATCGAACCCTGGCCGGCTGGCTCAACCACAGGGAGCACAAGCCACTACACTACTAGTGCGTTGTCTGTTTTGCCTCTTTTCATCCTACTTCTAATAAGGCTTGTGTGGAGCTTAGGGTAGGGAATGAAAAGGAAGCATACTTGCATTGCATATGTTGCTAAGTCAAAAACTAGATCCGAGGAGAAGCAAGTCATAAAATCTGATCAAGATGTGCAAGCGCGTGGATATGTGGATTAAGATAACCCCTGTTTTATTCATGATCTCTCCTCCTTAATAAACTTTAGAGGGTGTGGCAATCTCTACATGGGCCTTCATGTGCCCAAATATTTTTTTTCTTTCTTGGACCTTCATGTGTCGAACTTTTTTTTCTTGGACCTTCATGTGTCCATTTTTTTCATTTCCTGTACCTATGGTTGAAGCCATGAAAATCATAGAGAGATGTCACGCATCACCCTATGGAGGACATTATGGAGCATTTCGTACACATGCTAAGGTCTGGCAAAGCGGATTCTTCTGGCCAACAATGCATCAAGATACAAAGGAGTTTGTCAGAAGATGCGTCAGATGCCAGAAACATGGAAACATCAATGCTCAGGATGCAATGCCACTCATGAACAACCTCCAAGTGGAGTTGTTTGATGTCTGGAGGATTGACTTCATGGGACCATTCCCAAAGTCTGGAGATGCTGAATACATCTTGGTAGTGGTGGACTACATGTCCAAGTGGGTAGAAGCACTGCCATGTCGAGCCGCTGACTCCAAGCACTCCAAGAAGATGTTCCATGAAGTAATATTCCCACAGTTTGGAACACCTCGAATGGTCATAAGTGATGGAGGGTCACATTTCATCAACAAGACCTTCTGACAGTTCTTGGCAGAATATAGAGTCAAGCACAACATTGCAACTCCATACCATCCCCAAACAAATGGTCAAGCCGAAACATCAAATAAGCAAATCAAAAACATTCTGCAAAAGACCGTGGAGGAGATGGGGAAGAAATGGAAGTCAAGCTTCATGATGCACTTTGGGCATACCGAACAGCATATAAGACACCCACAAGTATGTCACCTTATCAACTTTTATATGGAAAAACATGCCATTTGCCTGTTGAATTGGAGTTTAGGGCCCATTGGGAAATCAAGAAATGGAACATGGATCTCTACCTAGCTAGCAAGAATCGTCAAATGCAACTGTCTGAGCTAGAAGAATGGAGAGAAAAGGCTTATCACAACTCCAAGATCTACAAAGAAAGAACAAAAAGATGGCATGATAAGAGAATCAAGAACAAGGAGTTCGAGCCTGGGGATAAGGTTCAAATGTTCAATTCAAGAGTAAAGCTCTTCGGTCATGGAAAACTTCGGAGCAAATGGGAAGGGGCATTCCAGGTGATTGAAGCCTTATCACAAGGCGCCGTTACGCTAAAAGATGATGAAGGTAACTTATTCAAGGTAAATGGCCAACGTTTGAAGGTTTTCCTTGAACCTCAAAACTTAGAAGAAATTGACTTGAATGAATTTTTGCAATTTAATGATCCAATCTAAAAAAATCAATCAATCTTGTTCTCGTTCCTTTTTAGAATTTAGGCTAATCTATTAGTTCAATAAATTTTTTGACTCTGTAGTGATCCCCACCAGAAGAGTCCCCTTTGTTTTTACCATTTTTTGCATGTGAATAAAAGCCAGGTATAGTCTCAAATAAGTGTGGGGGGTGTGGAACACCCCCATGGAGAACAAATGCGATGAGACACATCGTGAACTGGTGAAGGAGCCTGCATACAACACGATTTGATCCTTTCCTACCTATTCATATGCTTGCTCCCTGTTCTGCACTTATTTAAACATGCAAATTAAAAAAACCAAGTTTAACACTTTGAAAGTGAATATGAATATAGCTCTTTGAGATTGACCTGCATAATCTTTATTCCTTATATGTACTTAGTGCTTGTGGGAAAAATATCATATAGGAAAAACATATTGACTAAGTTGTTGTGGAGTGAGATATGGTATAATGAAAGGAACCTTGCTTCTTTTTGCAAAGTACTTGGGAATTTTATCTTACAAAAAAAGTCAAAATCAACAGCTTGTCTCCTCAATGATGTTGAAATTCCTACCAAGGCCATATGTTAATTAAAAACATTACACATATGCTACTTGCCTTTGCATTGAGCTTTGTCAAACTGTCGTGATCCTTGTGAGAAACTCTTCATGCTTTCATGATCAAGATCACGTACACTCCACCCTTGTATGCCAACATCTACACTAGAACTTGCGCAAAAACATGCCATCCATCCATCCACCAAATAAAAACTCCATGAGAATTTTGATCTCTATCTCCAATTATCTATGAAGAAGAGGCATGGAAATGAAAAAAATGGACACATGAAGGTCCAAGAAAAAAAAGTTCGACACATGAAGGTCCAAGAAAGAAAAAAAATATTTGGGCACATGAAGGCCCATGTAGAGATTGCCACACCCTCTAAAGTTTATTAAGGAGGAGAGATCATGAATAAAACAGGGGTTATCTTAATCCACATATCCACGCGCTTGCACATCTTGATCAGATTTTATGACTTGCTTCTCCTCGGATCTAGTTTTTGACTTAGCAACATATGCAATGCAAGTATGCTTCCTTTTCATTCCCTACCCTAAGCTCCACACAAGCCTTATTAGAAGTAGGATGAAAAGAGGCAAAACAGACAACGCACTAGTAGTGTAGTGGCTTGTGCTCCCTGTGGTTGAGCCAGCCGGCCAGGGTTCGATCCATGGTCTTGCACCTTATTCAGGTGGGAGTCCCTCCCCTGGTGATATTCAAAAAAAAGAGGCAAAACAATGCCTTGGTGAGGAACCATACACATTGTGTGATCTGAGAGAATCATTTGAGGAGCAAGGCTATGTCTTAATTTGAAAATCTTTCAAAAACCCTAGTTTTCTGAGCAGCAGAAGTAAAGATGACTGGATTCTGATCCGTTCCATTCCTCAACCACCCAAGATGGTGTGGTAGACACTTCAAAGTTCACATGTATAGGTGAGGCTTGGAATAACTTATGTGCAGGTATCATACCATTTGAGGAGATGTTCCACCTTAGTCCTTAACCTTTACTCGAGGACAAGCAAAGGGCTAATTGTGGGGGTGTTGTTGGCGGTCCTTAACTCCTAAAATCAACTGCCAAATCTTGCATAAAACCTACTTATATAAACACCAAACTTAGCATTAGGGCTTATAACTAATAAATTCCACAAGTTTTAGTGATTGTTTATATGCAGGAGGACATATGTGCAAATGCACATAAAGGGCTAAGAAAACATATTGAATATTAAAGAAAAGCTTGGAAAAGGAAAGAGGCCCACTTACCAGACAAATCTGGGCCCAAACACATGGATCCATGGGCCCATAACTAAAACAAAACCATCTTAACTTTGCTGGAGCCCACACAGAATTCACCAGCCAAAGATGAGCCTAAAAAGGCCCAGTAGGGGGTCGGCCGACCCCCTGTTGAGCCCAACTGAGCCCATCCTTTGCGGGGAGCCACTTACTGCCTTGCCAACGTCGGTTGTGGAGGGATGGCCTGAATTGAATGCTCTTGATGTTGGTTCCTTCACTAACGGAGGGGATAATGGAATATTCCATGGGATCCTTGGCTCCTCTTCAACTATAAAAGGAGGCCATCCCCTCCTCATTCGATACAACACACAGCACCACAAGGGGAAGAACAAGAGCACCACTCCAAGGCATAGGCCCTAGCTAGCTAGAGCTTAGTGATAGGGAGAGATGTGAGGGAGAGTTCGGGGAAGTGCCGAATTTGTCGGTAGCCTTCCCAAGTTTGTACCTCGATGGATGCCTTCTTCGCTAAGTAAGTGTTCATGATTCATATGGTGGTGAGTCTCTTGTTTAATTAAGCTTTATTCTCATTTGCTTGCAGGTTCGTCATCCATTCTTGTAGCGGATGCTCTAGTAGAGGATTCCCGATGAAGATGGATAATCCTGTATGATGCTAGAATAGTAATCGATAGCGTGGACGTGGTGTCTAGGATAAAGGTTACCTTCGTTTGCCTTGTTCCCCATGGTTGAGAGGTAGATGGCAGGTGGTGACAACCCTGTCCATCCTTTGTATCCCTCCACGTTTGGGTTCATCGTAGAGCTGTTGGCCGGCATCACTTGGCAAACCAGGTGCGATTCGGTGCCCGAAGCAAAGTTAAGATGGTTTTGTTTTAGTTATGGGCCCATGGATCCATGTGTTTGGGCCCAGATTTGTCTGGTAAGTGGGCCTCTTTCCTTTTCCAAGCTTTTCTTTAATATTCAATATGTTTTCTTAGCCCTTTATGTGCATTTGCACATATGTCCTCCTGCATATAAACAATCACTAAAACTTGTGGAATTTATTAGTTATAAGCCCTAATGCTAAGTTTGGTGTTTATATAAGTAGGTTTTATGCAAGATTTGGCAGTTGATTTTAGGAGTTAAGGACCGCCAACAACACCCCCACAATTAGCCCTTTGCTTGTCCTCGAGTAAAGGTTAAGGACTAAGGTGGAACATCTCCTCAAATGGTATGATACCTGCACATAAGTTATTCCAAGCCTCACCTATACATGTGAACTTTGAAGTGTCTACCACACCATCTTGGGTGGTTGAGGAATGGAACGGATCAGAATCCAGTCATCTTTACTTCTGCTGCTCAGAAAACTAGGGTTTTTGAAAGATTTTCAAATTAAGACATAGCCTTGCTCCTCAAATGATTCTCTCAGATCACACAATGTGTATGGTTCCTCACCAAGGCATTGTTTTGCCTCTTTTTTTTGAATATCACCAGGGGAGGGACTCCCACCTGAATAAGGTGCAAGACCATGGATCGAACCCTGGCCGGCTGGCTCAACCACAGGGAGCACAAGCCACTACACTACTAGTGCGTTGTCTGTTTTGCCTCTTTTCATCCTACTTCTAATAAGGCTTGTGTGGAGCTTAGGGTAGGGAATGAAAAGGAAGCATACTTGCATTGCATATGTTGCTAAGTCAAAAACTAGATCCGAGGAGAAGCAAGTCATAAAATCTGATCAAGATGTGCAAGCGCGTGGATATGTGGATTAAGATAACCCCTGTTTTATTCATGATCTCTCCTCCTTAATAAACTTTAGAGGGTGTGGCAATCTCTACATGGGCCTTCATGTGCCCAAATATTTTTTTTCTTTCTTGGACCTTCATGTGTCGAACTTTTTTTTCTTGGACCTTCATGTGTCCATTTTTTTCATTTCCATGCCTCTTCTTCATAGATAATTGGAGATAGAGATCAAAATTCTCATGGAGTTTTTATTTGGTGGATGGATGGATGGCATGTTTTTGCGCAAGTTCTAGTGTAGATGTTGGCATACAAGGGTGGAGTGTACGTGATCTTGATCATGAAAGCATGAAGAGTTTCTCACAAGGATCACGACAGTTTGACAAAGCTCAATGCAAAGGCAAGTAGCATATGTGTAATGTTTTTAATTAACATATGGCCTTGGTAGGAATTTCAACATCATTGAGGAGACAAGCTGTTGATTTTGACTTTTTTTGTAAGATAAAATTCCCAAGTACTTTGCAAAAAGAAGCAAGGTTCCTTTCATTATACCATATCTCACTCCACAACAACTTAGTCAATATGTTTTTCCTATATGATATTTTTCCCACAAGCACTAAGTACATATAAGGAATAAAGATTATGCAGGTCAATCTCAAAGAGCTATATTCATATTCACTTTCAAAGTGTTAAACTTGGTTTTTTTAATTTGCATGTTTAAATAAGTGCAGAACAGGGAGCAAGCATATGAATAGGTAGGAAAGGATCAAATCGTGTTGTATGCAGGCTCCTTCACCAGTTCACGATGTGTCTCATCGCATTTGTTCTCCATGGGGGTGTTCCACACCCCCCACACTTATTTGAGACTATACCTGGCTTTTATTCACATGCAAAAAATGGTAAAAACAAAGGGGACTCTTCTGGTGGGGATCACTACAGAGTCAAAAAATTTATTGAACTAATAGATTAGCCTAAATTCTAAAAAGGAACGAGAACAAGATTGATTGATTTTTTTAGATTGGATCATTAAATTGCAAAAATTCATTCAAGTCAATTTCTTCTAAGTTTTGAGGTTCAAGGAAAACCTTCAAACGTTGGCCATTTACCTTGAATAAGTTACCTTCATCATCTTTTAGCGTAACGGCGCCTTGTGATAAGGCTTCAATCACCTGGAATGCCCCTTCCCATTTGCTCCGAAGTTTTCCATGACCGAAGAGCTTTACTCTTGAATTGAACATTTGAACCTTATCCCCAGGCTCGAACTCCTTGTTCTTGATTCTCTTATCATGCCATCTTTTTGTTCTTTCTTTGTAGATCTTGGAGTTGTGATAAGCCTTTTCTCTCCATTCTTCTAGCTCAGACAGTTGCATTTGACGATTCTTGCTAGCTAGGTAGAGATCCATGTTCCATTTCTTGATTTCCCAATGGGCCCTAAACTCCAATTCAACAGGCAAATGGCATGTTTTTCCATATAAAAGTTGATAAGGTGACATACTTGTGGGTGTCTTATATGCTGTTCGGTATGCCCAAAGTGCATCATGAAGCTTGACTTCCATTTCTTCCCCATCTCCTCCACGGTCTTTTGCAGAATGTTTTTGATTTGCTTATTTGATGTTTCGGCTTGACCATTTGTTTGGGGATGGTATGGAGTTGCAATGTTGTGCTTGACTCTATATTCTGCCAAGAACTGTCAGAAGGTCTTGTTGATGAAATGTGACCCTCCATCACTTATGACCATTCGAGGTGTTCCAAACTGTGGGAATATTACTTCATGGAACATCTTCTTGGAGTGCTTGGAGTCAGCGGCTCGACATGGCAGTGCTTCTACCCACTTGGACATGTAGTCCACCACTACCAAGATGTATTCAGCATCTCCAGACTTTGGGAATGGTCCCATGAAGTCAATCCTCCAGACATCAAACAACTCCACTTGGAGGTTGTTCATGAGTGGCATTGCATCCTGAGCATTGATGTTTCCATGTTTCTGGCATCTGACGCATCTTCTGACAAACTCCTTTGTATCTTGATACATTGTTGGCCAGAAGAATCCGCTTTGCCAGACCTTAGCATGTGTACGAAATGCTCCATAATGTCCTCCATAGGGTGATGCGTGACATCTCTCTATGATTTTCATGGCTTCAACCATAGGTACAGGAATAAGTGTGGGGGAGATCTCTCAAGCTTAACAAACACACACTCATTTGAGATCTCCCACCAATATGTTGCACAACATCGGACGATCCAGCATGCAGACGAACAGGACAGATGGACTCCAGAGAGGGTTGGCTGAACCTCTAGTTCAGCCAAACCACCTTCTGACTCCCATTAGCTCCTTCTTCTTCCTCTTCAACGATGGTTTGTGCAACACTACCCTCAAAACTCCCTGATTCTGGAGTTTAAACAAATTTTATATTGATCACTAATGTTAAACTCAATAAACCTTGCCAATCTCCTCACGTTGAACATGCCTTTCTATGGTTGGCGTGCATATTCTTTATTCCTCGCATATATTCCTATTACTTGTGAACAATCTATCATAGGGAAAGCATGTCATCTAAGTAGTTGATGAATGAGATATGGTATAATGAAAGGAACCTTGCTTCTTTTTGCAAAGTACTTGGGAATTTTATCTTACAAAAAAAGTCAAAATCAACAGCTTGTCTCCTCAATGATGTTGA
This sequence comes from Tripidium arundinaceum, assembly GCA_030439765.1. NCBI lineage: Eukaryota > Viridiplantae > Streptophyta > Magnoliopsida > Poales > Poaceae > Tripidium > Tripidium arundinaceum. The sequence continues at coordinate 7,066 of JAHUYU010000749.1, read as the reverse complement.
AATTCCTACCAAGGCCATATGTTAATTAAAAACATTACACATATGCTACTTGCCTTTGCATTGAGCTTTGTCAAACTGTCGTGATCCTTGTGAGAAACTCTTCATGCTTTCATGATCAAGATCACGTACACTCCACCCTTGTATGCCAACATCTACACTAGAACTTGCGCAAAAACATGCCATCCATCCATCCACCAAATAAAAACTCCATGAGAATTTTGATCTCTATCTCCAATTATCTATGAAGAAGAGGCATGGAAATGAAAAAAATGGACACATGAAGGTCCAAGAAAAAAAAGTTCGACACATGAAGGTCCAAGAAAGAAAAAAAATATTTGGGCACATGAAGGCCCATGTAGAGATTGCCACACCCTCTAAAGTTTATTAAGGAGGAGAGATCATGAATAAAACAGGGGTTATCTTAATCCACATATCCACGCGCTTGCACATCTTGATCAGATTTTATGACTTGCTTCTCCTCGGATCTAGTTTTTGACTTAGCAACATATGCAATGCAAGTATGCTTCCTTTTCATTCCCTACCCTAAGCTCCACACAAGCCTTATTAGAAGTAGGATGAAAAGAGGCAAAACAGACAACGCACTAGTAGTGTAGTGGCTTGTGCTCCCTGTGGTTGAGCCAGCCGGCCAGGGTTCGATCCATGGTCTTGCACCTTATTCAGGTGGGAGTCCCTCCCCCTGGTGATATTCAAAAAAAAGAGGCAAAACAATGCCTTGGTGAGGAACCATACACATTGTGTGATCTGAGAGAATCATTTGAGGAGCAAGGCTATGTCTTAATTTGAAAATCTTTCAAAAACCCTAGTTTTCTGAGCAGCAGAAGTAAAGATGACTGGATTCTGATCCGTTCCATTCCTCAACCACCCAAGATGGTGTGGTAGACACTTCAAAGTTCACATGTATAGGTGAGGCTTGGAATAACTTATGTGCAGGTATCATACCATTTGAGGAGATGTTCCACCTTAGTCCTTAACCTTTACTCGAGGACAAGCAAAGGGCTAATTGTGGGGGTGTTGTTGGCGGTCCTTAACTCCTAAAATCAACTGCCAAATCTTGCATAAAACCTACTTATATAAACACCAAACTTAGCATTAGGGCTTATAACTAATAAATTCCACAAGTTTTAGTGATTGTTTATATGCAGGAGGACATATGTGCAAATGCACATAAAGGGCTAAGAAAACATATTGAATATTAAAGAAAAGCTTGGAAAAGGAAAGAGGCCCACTTACCAGACAAATCTGGGCCCAAACACATGGATCCATGGGCCCATAACTAAAACAAAACCATCTTAACTTTGCTGGAGCCCACACAGAATTCACCAGCCAAAGATGAGCCTAAAAAGGCCCAGTAGGGGGTCGGCCGACCCCCTGTTGAGCCCAACTGAGCCCATCCTTTGCGGGGAGCCACTTACTGCCTTGCCAACGTCGGTTGTGGAGGGATGGCCTGAATTGAATGCTCTTGATGTTGGTTCCTTCACTAACGGAGGGGATAATGGAATATTCCATGGGATCCTTGGCTCCTCTTCAACTATAAAAGGAGGCCATCCCCTCCTCATTCGATACAACACACAGCACCACAAGGTTGTATCACTGATGAAAATGGCCAAGAGAGTGAGCTAGAGCCAGCCAAGCCACTTATATAGAAGCCCCAAAAAGAATAGAGCCGTTATACCCCTTCATTGGGCTGACTGCGCATCGATTGGACGCGCTGCAGGTGACACCGGACGCGTTCAATCACTAGCGTCCGGTCACACCAATGCTACCATGTATACTAGACATTTGAAAGAAGACATTGGCGCCCAACGGCTCTCACGCGCCCGCTTACTGCCATCGATCGGATGCGTCGATCCAACTGACCGGACTCGCTTGCCTCCAGCGTCCGGTCGAGTCCAGAGAGGTTCCAGAGATGATTTTTGCCGACCGAACGCGTCTGGTCAGCACTGACCGGACACGCGCCGCATCCAGTCACTCTCAATAAATGACCTGGTCCTGTCATCGTTGCGTCCGGTCGCTACCACATGCCAGCGTCCGGTCGCCACGCGCCTAGGGACATTGACCGGACTCTCCCGGCACGTCTGGTTGCAGATTCCGGTCCGAGCCAGCAGACTGGACGAGACCTAGGGTTTGCTACTGGATGTGTCCGGTCTACCCGAGGACAGCGTCCGGTCACTGCAGTGACCCTTCTTCTCTTCTCCTTTTCGACTCAAGTTTCTTCTCCTTTGCAAATGTGCTAACACCACCAAGTGTACACCATCATGTGCAAGTGTGTTAGCATTTTCCAAACATTTTCCAAAGGATATTTCAAGGGTTAATTGTTAGCTCAATACGTCCTAATGCATATGCATGGAATTCATTCACCTAGTGGCACTTAGATAACCATCTTTGCATTGAGATCGCCCCTCTTAATAGTATGGCTATCTATCCTAAACACACTCACACCCTCTATGGTGTCTTGAGTGCCAAAACAAAATGGCTCCTATGGTTATACCTTTGCCTTGAGCCCATTTTGTATTTCTCTTTCTTTTTTTCCAAATGTGGAGCATTTGACACATCTTTTGGCCATCAACTTCACCATGACCACCATCTAGCTCCATCACTTGGCATGTACCAACCTATCTTTGCATATCACTCATGACAAAGGTTAGTACACTTAGGTTGTCATTAATTAGCCAAAACCAAACTAGGGCTTTCACTGAGTGAAAGCTATAGTGGTATCCGTGCACTTGCGGATTTATCTGTTTGCATTAATAAATACCAACAATGAGTAAAGTTTTGCAATGTGTAACATCATATGGCTTTTGTAGGATATTGTTGACACAGAAATCTGGGGTCACCGTGCTAACACACGACAGGACTGGGAGATCTGCTTAACTCCAAAAGTAGGACAAGTCGATTTTGAAGTCATCCGGCGTGCCAGTCAATTTGACCCTACAATTGACAAGGAGAGAACAAATAATCAGTAATTTAAGGTGGAACATGCCGGTATTGCTCCAGACAGTTCCAATTTTTTGGCTAAGCAGCCGATTGTAGTAAGGCTATCGACTAAAGAGTCAATATCTAGCATGCTCATGATAAAGAATATTTGAAATTGAAGCTATCGGTTATTATCAAATGACAGTTTCATAGATCTTAACAACCGACAATCATGAAACATGTGATAAAATAATGAAAGATTATTTGTGAATGCATTTACATTAATACAGAAGTATTGTACTGGCTCATCAATCAAGACAAGAACAAAACAAGCATTAAAGAGCCAATATACTTGCAACGCGTGGGCTATCAGCTAAATAGCCGATTCCAACAGTTTGTTGTATAACGAGCAAACAATCGACCATTGGATATAAATGATTCCATAGACCAACTAAACTCAATCTACTGTACTATCAACAGGTCAGTCAGTTGATGCAGCATTGATAGTAGAACAATAAACTAAAGATTAGTGATTGATAGAACCACTTATATTCAACAGAATCATGAGAGCACGTTATACACATTGAGGCACAAGCTATCGGCTAAATAGCCGATAGAAACATAGTGAATGAACAATGTCATGTTTTACTAATAGCTAGATCCGCTAACCAGCAACATTCGATCTATTGTGCTATCAACAGATCAGTCAGTTGATGCAGCATTGATAGCAGAACAATAAACCAAAGATTGATACACAATGAATCTACCTCTTAGCAAAACAGGGCTTCGAACACGCGCTATGTTCGATCAAGATTAAGATAAATTAGTCAATTAACCGGATCTAGCTGTCAAAAATAGGATTTAAGCATGAGATAGCAATAGACGACAGATCAATATGATGAGGACCAAAGAATCTTAATCTAGATCGGATAGTTGGTGATATTGTATTAAACAGTAAATTATTTAACACAAGATCGATAACTTTGATTGATATCAATACCTTCAAGAGATCAATCAGCTGATGCAGCCATGTAAATAAAGATACAAATCGATAACTAACTTATATTACAACTTGTAAGAGATCAATCAGCTGATGCAGCCTTACAAGCAACAATGTAAGTCGTGACGGTACTCACAAACAAGTCGGAGGTCGATCAGCCGATGCAGCCCTGCTTACTCAAAGAACTCGCTGAGATCTACATTACTCCTACTCCTAGGGTGGCATGAGAGCCAAAAAGTAAATGAACAAGTTTGTGTTTGATTGATGTTGATGTTCATTACAATAACCAGGGTGAACTATTTATACCCGAGGCCTAAACATGAGTCCTAATTGAATAAGACTTGTCACAAACTTGGAATAAAAGAAAACATCCTAAATTAAGATAACTTGGATCTCAATCTTTCCCTTCTATGAAGTCTGACACATCTCTTGCTTTAATTATCATCATCTTCATGTTAGCAGAATCCAAACCAGGCTTGATGATGACATCACGAGCTCTTAGCCGATTCTGATGGCAATCCATTTTAGCCGATTCCGCAGATATCACGGCTTTATAACAAATCTCCCAAATCTTGAATTTCCATGCATCCATTCCAAATTTTGGTGTCAACAGATATATCATCATTGAGGAACTTTTGACTTCTAGCATTTTGAAAATAAAAACTCCGGATGTCAAGTTTCTCTTAGAACAAAATCATAGCAAATTCCATTGTACCATATCATAACTCGCAACAACTTAGACAAGGATCAAGCATTTGTAAGCCACAAGTTTCAAGTTTCTAGGATGAGAACTTTTTAGCCAACAAACTCAAATCTTGGAGAATACTAAGTTATAAACTAGGTACGAGAGATACATAAGATAGAGCAACTATTCATCATTTCAACAAGGAGGAACTAAAACATTCTTACTACACATATGAGAAAGCGAGTAAATGTTTTTTTAGCATATTTTATTTTTTTGGTCTTTTATCATTTTTTTGATTTTTTTCAATGCAAGGTGATAATAAATAAAAATGCGAAGGTGCAAGACACATGTTACCTCTCAAGTGGGAGACCTCCCCCAAGCTAGCTCGAGGCCTATGGTCCGGGGTTGTATCCCTGTGACCACCAATAGGCCATCATGTGGTCGTTTTGTTACTTCAGCAACGCGTTGATCTGAATCATCCTTTGATCTGCCTGCTACTGTCAGGCGGCGGTACCCTGCACGTGAGTGTTAAGTGTATTTTGAATCTCACCTGTGCGGATGTCGAGGTCTCCAATCCAGCGATTGACCTTCGTGAGCTCACGGTTGTCCCTAGCTGAAACAGACTGTCGTCTTCCGAACAGTGGGGCTGGTCCACCAGAGCTGGAAGAGTGGCTAGGCTGTTGTTCGTGCCTAGCCTGTGCCCATTCTATGCTGCTTGCACTCTGCGATCCCGACCCTCCAGCTTCATGCGGTTGCGGAGGTTGATCCCAACCTGGCTGGAATCCGGGTGTAAACCCTGATGCCTGCTCAGCTGGAACCCACCCCGCATGGTACATCTGCTGCATGACCTCCTGCTAGTACGGTGGCTGATATTGTGGCTGCTGGGAGCTTGATGCTTCGTTTCGAGCTCTGCTTCTTGTTCCCCTGCCAGAAACATTACTCCTGCGGGCATCCTCTTGTGTCTCAAGAGTGAAGGTTAGCTCCCGGCACTTATACAAATGTAGTCTTGGGTTAGGTAATGGGAATTCATTTGTATATCCGGGGAAGAAAAACACAAGATTACCGGTAGCATCATGCTTAAAAGTATGTCCCTGAACAAGATAATCTTCATCAATAATGAGGCGTGGAGTAGAAATGTAAACAACAATTTGATCTTCGAACGCATCAATTTTAGAAGCAATACGAGTAACAAGGGACGTGCAAGTGATAGATCTAGACATCTTGAAATTTTCTTACCATTGTTTAATCATGGGTATGATAGGAGAAATTTTAATCTTTTTAACCATGGCAAAGAGAATTCTTAATTCATCATTTTGAACAACTCTAACAACATCACTGGGAAACAAAGTCATAGCTACCCAACGATGCATGGGCCTCAAAGTAGGATTTTGAATTTCCATATTACGAGGTTGAAATTTGCCAACTACAACTTGACCCAAAATTTATCCCCAAAAATTATGATGGTTAAAATGCTTAAGGGAGGAATTAAGGTCATGTGAGCATCTTTTATTAAAGCCGAGAAGTGAACTGAGATCTCTCCATGGAAGATAATATTCTTGCTCAAAAAGACAGAAAGAGATCGCATTATCTACTTCTTGCAGGGAGCATAAAAACCGAATAGTCAGAAGGCGAGAACCTTCCTCCCAGATAGGGGGAACATCCTCCCAACCAATAGCTTTCCAGATAGTGAGGAAATCAGCATCCATGCCTATTTTCTCGAGTAGGTCCGGGACATATGCCGGCGTGTGGCCGAAGACGCGATCGTTGATGAGAGCGTAGGCTTGCAGTTCTTGGTTTCCTTCCAGGTCGAGGTACGACGCGTCATCTTCCACTTCCATCAGCTCCGCTTGTGATTCCATTGGCGTGGCTTCTTCTTCTTCATACATCGAGCTTTCGGAGGAGCGGGGCATGCTTGGGCTGCCACGGGAGCGACTTGAGCTCGATCCCGTGATCTTCTTGAGTGCGCCGGAGAGCTTCCTTCCAAACCTGCCCATGGCAACAATAAAACAATGACAAGGCAAACAATACTCGAGAACGGGTTATGTTAGTGAAGACAAAATGATCAACCCGAGGGTTTGCCTTATGAGCTTGAGCTTGAAATTTTGACTGAGATTTTCTTGCACTCAAACTTTGTGAAAAATGTGGAGGGAAACTTTGGAGCAAGTTTGAGAGAGTGAGAGAGAGTGGAGAGTGGAGTGTGAGTAAGGAGCTGATGGAAGTGGAAGATGACGCGTCGTACCTCGACCTGGAAGGAAACCAAGAACTGCAAGCCTACGCTCTCATCAACGATCGCGTCTTCGGCCACACGCCGGCATATGTCCCGGACCTACTCGAGAAAATAGGCATGGATGCTGATTTCCTCACTATCTGGAAAGCTATTGGTTGGGAGGATGTTCCCCCTATCTGGGAGGAAGGTTCTCGCCTTCTGACTATTCGGTTTTTATGCA
>JAHUYU010001127.1:0-15127 GCA_030439765.1 Tripidium arundinaceum | reverse complement strand
ACATGGTGACTGTAGGGTTATGAGGATGCTACGCTAGCCGGAAAACAAAATTTTTCGACCTCATAAACCAGGAACTACTGCTAGTTATAGATCACGGGATTACCACTAGACGCGCAGGTGCAGCGGAAGCGACTCGATGTAGTCGTATGTGTCGTAGCAGTGCCGTGCAGTTGCGAGGTCGCCCGTCTGCCCGTCCCCTTCATGCGGTTCGTCCTTGTGCTCCAGATGCAGCACCTCCGAGGTATCCACATGTACAGGGAGGAAGCGTTGCGCCCCCAGACTGCTAGGTCCGCGAGGAGCAGCAGGCGCGGGCGTGGGATGGGCGGCGGCAGCTGCCAAATGGCGTGGCTTCCCTATCCCCGTCGCCCACCCCTTGCTTATATAGGCGTCCTAATGAACTCCCGAGTTGGAGGCCCATTAGTAACCCTAAGCCTTGTCTAATTCAGGTCCAACTCGAATTAGCTTCCAACCCCTTAAGCGTGCGACCCTATGGGTTCACGCACACATAGACATGGCCCGAGTACTCCTACTCGGCCAATAGTTTACAGCGGCCTCTAGCAAGGCGTGTCAACTCCTATGCATACGCAAAGATCATATCAGACGAACCACCACAAAACCACATACATGTCATTCCCTTTGCCTCACGATATTTTGGTCCAGCTCATAGGTTAACACTTAACCTAAGCACGGCCATGCATTTCTTGATCCAATCATTCGAGTGGTCCAGTGATATCTCTCTCACGTGGAGAGGGGCAAATTCCATCTTGATCGACTATGTCTCACAGCATGTTTCCCGACAAACATGAAAACCATCTTTATAACTACCCAGTTACGGAGTAGCGTTTGATAGTCCCTGAGTAGGTCGTTTCACATGTTGAATACATACGACAATCTCAAGTCTAAGGACATAACGTACATGATATGTATAGAGACAATTACAACATCTCACGTTGGGTCAGTTCAGCCCCATGTCATACATGTGCCCACACTATTAGTTTGACATCTCTATGTCCATGACTTGTGAAACATAGTCATCAACCAATATATGTGCTGATCTAATATTCATGTGTGTCCTCACATGAACTCCGATCAGGAACAACTTTAGAATAACCATACAAGTAAAAGAGTTTCACAAACAATTCACATAATTGCCAATCGATACAAGTTGTCTTTAATGGATATTCAATGAACACATAATATATCATGGATACAATCGCAATATCATCATCTCTATGATTACCTCTAGGGCATATTCCTAACAGTGACGCCAAAGCTGGCACCTTTGGTGGACTTTGAAGTTCATAGGAGCCCGAGGTTGCAGAAGCTCTCCAATGGATTCAGAGCCAATACCTGTAAGGAGAAAATTTGATTGGCATGCTCTTCGACCCCTCCCATAATCTCGCCGACGGTGATTAAAAGCCTCGGGGTTTCCTTCTGCAACATGAACGAGGAAGAGCTCTCGGTAGCCAATTTGCATGCCAAAGCCAAGCCTGCTCCTGTGAGTCGCAAGCCAAGTTCCAGCAAGGCTGCAGGGGTCAAGAAGGCAATAGCCAAGAAAAAGTTGAAGAAATAGGTGTCATCTGTAGACTCATGATGAGTATGTAGTAATCTTGTAAGCTTTTGTTATCTTTTGATCATGAATACCAGAACTTGGAAAATACTTTGTTGGAATGTGCGAGGTGTGAACTCAGATAAGAAATGGAATTCTATCCGTGATAAAGTTGTTGAATGCGGCTATGAAATTGTATGTCTCCAAGAAACCAAGCGTGAAATCTTTGATGCTTCTTTTATTCGTAAAATTTGTCCCCCAAGCTTTGATTCTTTCCACTTTTTGCCAGCGGTGGGTGCCTCTGGTTGATCCATTGTTATCTGGAAGAGTTACTTCTTCAGAGGTTCTCTTATCTTTCAGAACCATTTTGCTCTCTCTCTTGAGTTTGTCTCCAATCATATAGATGAGCCTTGGGTCCTCACTAATATATATGCTCCCTGTGTTGAGCCCGGTAGAAGTGCGTTTTTCGACTGGTTTAAGCATATTCAGATGCCAGATGACATCAATTGGCTTATCTTGGGGGATTTTAACCTATATTGATCTCCAGAAGATAGAAACCGACCAGGTGGAGATTATAACAATATGTTTCATTTCAATGATGCAATTAGTTCTTTGGGTTTGGTAGAGATTCCTTTGAAAGGCCGTCAGTTTATCGGACCAACAAGCAAAGGTCTCCTTTACTTGAGCGTTTGGATTGGTTTTTTACATCGAATTCATGGACAATTTCCTACCCAAATACTGTGGCCATCCCCTATGTTATGGAAACTTCAGACCATGTGCCTTGTTTGGTGTCAGTAAATACAAAAATACCAAGAGCTCATCTATTTTGTTGTGAGAATTTCTGGTTTGAGCATCCAGAGTTTTTGCCTATGGTCGAACAGTTGTTGGCAGTCCTTAACTCCTTTCTCTAACCACCAACTCTCACTTAAAATCCGCTAAAATGAACACCAAACTTAGTGATAGGGATTATAACTAATCAATTCCACAGGTTTTGGTGATTCATCATTTGCAGGAGAGCATTTATGGAAACCACTGAAAATGGGCTCAAAAGCATATATGGTTACACATCAAAAGCATCATCCAATATGAGCCCAAGAGGAGAAGGTGTAACACCCTAAAATTTTCATGATTTTCATAATAGAGGAAAATGATTTATTTAAGTAATTTGTGGTCATTGAAAATTAGGAAAGATAATAATTTATTTTTGGGAACTAAATAAATATAGATTTCACAAACTTGAATGAGCATCATGCTGTTGCATATTGGTTTTGTATTGAGTGTGTTTTGTTCTCTTTCAAATTGGATTTGAAAAGGGTATTTGAATTTGTGTTTGAAAACTAGAATAGAAAATGAAATGGAAAATGAAAAAGAAATAAACATCTCCTCTCCCTCTCTCTCCCAATCGGGCCGGCTCGGCCTGCCCCCACCCTTTCCTTCTCTCCCCGCGGCCCAGTCGGCGCTCGCTCGCCGTTTCCTTCCCGCGTGGTCCGCGGCCCAGCAGCGTCGCCCGGCCCAGTCCAGCCGCGCGGACGCACTTCCTCTCCCTTTTCTCTCGCTGCCGCGCGGGACCCGCCCGTCAGCGATGTTCCCTTCTTCCTCCCGTCGCCCCGTCGGACTCTGCTCCGATTGGAGACCATCCCATCTCCGATTCCCGCCGCTCGTGGCTTGCGCGTTACGTTTACGCCCCTATAAAACCGATGGTGAAGCTGCTAGAGGAGCAAACGACGTCGGCGGCGGCGGACTAGGGTTTCGGCGGCGCTACAGCTCGGTGAAAGCGAGGGCGGTGCGAGCTAGGGTTTGGGGAGGCGGCGGCACACGGGCTCGGGTTTTATAGGGGCGTAAACGTAACGCGCAAGCCACGAGCGGCGGGAATCGGAGATGGGATGGTCTCCAATCGGAGCAGAGTCCGACGGGGCGACGGGAGGAAGAAGGGAACATCGCTGACGGGCGGGTCCCGCGCGGCAGCGAGAGAAAAGGGAGAGGAAGTGCGTCCGCGCGGCTGGACTGGGCCGGGCGACGCTGCTGGGCCGCGGACCACGCGGGAAGGAAACGGCGAGCGAGCGCCGACTGGGCCGCGGGGAGAGAAGGAAAGGGTGGGGGCAGGCCGAGCCGGCCCGATTGGGAGAGAGAGGGAGAGGAGATGTTTATTTCTTTTTCATTTTCCATTTCATTTTCTATTCTAGTTTTCAAACACAAATTCAAATACCCTTTTCAAATCCAATTTGAAAGAGAACAAAACACACTCAATACAAAACCAATATGCAACAGCATGATGCTCATTCAAGTTTGTGAAATCTATATTTATTTTAGTTCCCAAAAATAAATTATTATCTTTCCTAATTTTCAATGACCACAAATTACTTAAATAAATCATTTTCCTCTATTATGAAAATCATGAAAATTTTAGGGTGTTACACCTTCTCCTCTTGGGCTCATATTGGATGATGCTTTTGATGTGTACCATATATGCTTTTGAGCCCATTTTCAGTGGTTTCCATAAATGCTCTCCTGCAAATGATGAATCACCAAAACCTGTGGAATTGATTAGTTATAATCCCTATCACTAAGTTTGGTGTTCATTTTAGCGGATTTTAAGTGAGAGTTGGTGGTTAGAGAAAGGAGTTAAGGACTGCCAACAACTGTTCGACCATAGGCAAAAACTCTGGATGCTCAAACCAGAAATTCTCACAACAAAATAGATGAGCTCTTGGTATTTTTGTATTTACTGACACCAAACAAGGCACATGGTCTGAAGTTTCCATAACATAGGGGATGGCCACAGTATTTGGGTAGGAAATTGTCCATGAATTCGATGTAAAAAACCAATCCAAACGCTCAAGTAAAGGAGACCTTTGCTTGTTGGTCCGATAAACTGACGGCCTTTCAAAGGAATCTCTACCAAACCCAAAGAACTAATTGCATCATTGAAATGAAACATATTGTTATAATCTCCACCTGGTCGGTTTCTATCTTCTGGAGATCAATATAGGTTAAAATCCCCCAAGATAAGCCAATTGATGTCATCTGGCATCTGAATATGCTTAAACCAGTCGAAAAACGCACTTCTACCGGGCTCAACACAGGGAGCATATATATTAGTGAGGACCCAAGGCTCATCTATATGATTGGAGACAAACTCAAGAGAGAGAGCAAAATGGTTCTGAAAGATAAGAGAACCTCTGAAGAAGTAACTCTTCCAGATAACAATGGATCAACCAGAGGCACCCACCGCTGGCAAAAAGTGGAAAGAATCAAAGCTTGGGGGACAAATTTTACGAATAAAAGAAGCATCAAAGATTTCACGCTTGGTTTCTTGGAGACATACAATTTCATAGCCGCATTCAACAACTTTATCACGGATAGAATTCCATTTCTTATCTGAGTTCACACCTCGCACATTCCAACAAAGTATTTTCCAAGTTCTGGTATTCATGATCAAAAGATAACAAAAGCTTACAAGATTACTACATACTCATCATGAGTCTACAGATGACACCTATTTCTTCAACTTTTTCTTGGCTATTGCCTTCTTGACCCCTGCAGCCTTGCTGGAACTTGGCTTGCGACTCACAGGAGCAGGCTTGGCTTTGGCATGCAAATTGGCTACCGAGAGCTCTTCCTCGTTCATGTTGCAGAAGGAAACCCCGAGGCTTTTAATCACCGTCGGCGAGATTATGGGAGGGGTCGAAGAGCATGCCAATCAAATTTTCTCCTTACAGGTATTGGCTCTGAATCCATTGGAGAGCTTCTGCAACCTCGGGCTCCTATGAACTTCAAAGTCCACCAAAGGTGCCAGCTTTGGCGTCACTGTTAGGAATATGCCCTAGAGGTAATCATAGAGATGATGATATTGCGATTGTATCCATGATATATTATGTGTTCATTGAATATCCATTAAAGACAACTTGTATCGATTGGCAATTATGTGAATTGTTTGTGAAACTCTTTTACTTGTATGGTTATTCTAAAGTTGTTCCTGATCGGAGTTCATGTGAGGACACACATGAATATTAGATCAGCACATATATTGGTTGATGACTATGTTTCACAAGTCATGGACATAGAGATGTCAAACTAATAGTGTGGGCACATGTATGACATGGGGCTGAACTGACCCAACGTGATGTTGTAATTGTCTCTATACATATCATGTACGTTATGTCCTTAGACTTGAGATTGTCGTATGTATTCAACATGTGAAACGACCTACTCAGGGACTATCAAACGCTACTCCGTAACTGGGTAGTTATAAAGATGGTTTTCATGTTTGTCGGGAAACATGCTGTGAGACATAGTCGATCAAGATGGAATTTGCCCCTCTCCACGTGAGAGAGATATCACTGGACCACTCGAATGATTGGATCAAGAAATGCATGGCCGTGCTTAGGTTAAGTGTTAACCTATGAGCTGGACCAAATATCGTGAGGCAAAGGGAATGACATGTATGTGGTTTTGTGGTGGTTCGTCTGATATGATCTTTGCGTATGCATAGGAGTTGACACGCCTTGCTAGAGGCCGCTGTAAACTATTGGCCGAGTAGGAGTACTCGGGCCATGTCTATGTGTGCGTGAACCCATAGGGTCGCACGCTTAAGGGGTTGGAAGCTAATTCGAGTTGGACCTGAATTAGACAAGGCTTAGGGTTACTAATGGGCCTCCAACTCGGGAGTTCATTAGGACGCCTATATAGCAAGGGGTGGGCGACGGGGATAGGGAAGCCACGCCATTTGGCAGCTGCCGCCGCCCATCCCACGCCCGCGCCTGCTGCTCCTCGCGGACCTAGCAGTCTGGGGGCGCAACGCTTCCTCCCTGTACATGTGGATACCTCGGAGGTGCTGCATCTGGAGCACAAGGACGAACCGCATGAAGGGGACGGGCAGACGGGCGACCTCGCAACTGCACGGCACTGCTACGACACATACGACTACATCGAGTCGCTTCCGCTGCACCTGCGCGTCTAGTGGTAATCCCGTGATCTATAACTAGCAGTAGTTCCTGGTTTATGAGGTCGAAAAATTTTGTTTTCCGGCTAGCGTAGCATCCTCATAACCCTACAGTCACCATGTCTGAGACCTACATGAGAGATGAGGGAGGAGAGATTTCCTCAATTTGGACAGTGCCTTTGTTTGAGTGCATGCCTTGAAGGAAAGGAAAAGGAAGATCTTGGAGGTATAGAGGATTTGCTGGCTGCTGCAGCAGATTTTGACATGGAGCAGAACCTTCAGAACTAGGAAGAAGTACTTGATATGGGTGACTCCTCTGGTGAGTCTATGCAAGATTAGGAACCTACTCCCCCTGTGGATCCTCTAGCTGACTTTGTTTTGCCAGACCTCAATGCCTTGGAGTCAGTGATTCCATTATCCGAAGATGAAACCGATGAGGCAGATTTGATGAATGGAGCCCCACAGCAGGGCCAGATGTTTGACAATCATCAGATACAGCAAGTGGGCTTTGTGCAGTTTGTTCCACCTGTCGTGGATCCTGTCTTTGCATCCCTGAAGACCAATCTTGATCCAATACCTGTGAAGCCTAATGCTACCTCTGTTCGTCTCTGGGCCCAACACTTCTCTTCTTTGAATCCTTCCCTTGAAAAGGTTAGTATACTGGCGCCCTGGATGGATTTCTTTACTATGATGCTTCTCCAGCCTTCTGCCTTTGACTGGGCTAAACATTTTCTGCTTTCTGGTGCTTGGCAGTGTATGCAGCCCGTGGAATCTGCTCAAAGATACTCTTTTAGCCTCCTCAGGTGTGTCCCCAAGATCTTCCTTTTCCTTTCCTTCAAGGCATGCACTCAAACAAAGGCACTGTCCAAATTGAGGAAATCTCTCCTCCCTCATCTCTCATGTAGGTCTCAGACATGGTGACTGTAGGGTTATGAGGATGCTACGCTAGCCGGAAAACAAAATTTTTCGACCTCATAAACCAGGAACTACTGCTAGTTATAGATCACGGGATTACCACTAGACGCGCAGGTGCAGCGGAAGCGACTCGATGTAGTCGTATGTGTCGTAGCAGTGCCGTGCAGTTGCGAGGTCGCCCGTCTGCCCGTCCCCTTCATGCGGTTCGTCCTTGTGCTCCAGATGCAGCACCTCCGAGGTATCCACATGTACAGGGAGGAAGCGTTGCGCCCCCAGACTGCTAGGTCCGCGAGGAGCAGCAGGCGCGGGCGTGGGATGGGCGGCGGCAGCTGCCAAATGGCGTGGCTTCCCTATCCCCGTCGCCCACCCCTTGCTTATATAGGCGTCCTAATGAACTCCCGAGTTGGAGGCCCATTAGTAACCCTAAGCCTTGTCTAATTCAGGTCCAACTCGAATTAGCTTCCAACCCCTTAAGCGTGCGACCCTATGGGTTCACGCACACATAGACATGGCCCGAGTACTCCTACTCGGCCAATAGTTTACAGCGGCCTCTAGCAAGGCGTGTCAACTCCTATGCATACGCAAAGATCATATCAGACGAACCACCACAAAACCACATACATGTCATTCCCTTTGCCTCACGATATTTGGTCCAGCTCATAGGTTAACACTTAACCTAAGCACGGCCATGCATTTCTTGATCCAATCATTCGAGTGGTCCAGTGATATCTCTCTCACGTGGAGAGGGGCAAATTCCATCTTGATCGACTATGTCTCACAGCATGTTTCCCGACAAACATGAAAACCATCTTTATAACTACCCAGTTACGGAGTAGCGTTTGATAGTCCCTGAGTAGGTCGTTTCACATGTTGAATACATACGACAATCTCAAGTCTAAGGACATAACGTACATGATATGTATAGAGACAATTACAACATCTCACGTTGGGTCAGTTCAGCCCCATGTCATACATGTGCCCACACTATTAGTTTGACATCTCTATGTCCATGACTTGTGAAACATAGTCATCAACCAATATATGTGCTGATCTAATATTCATGTGTGTCCTCACATGAACTCCGATCAGGAACAACTTTAGAATAACCATACAAGTAAAAGAGTTTCACAAACAATTCACATAATTGCCAATCGATACAAGTTGTCTTTAATGGATATTCAATGAACACATAATATATCATGGATACAATCGCAATATCATCATCTCTATGATTACCTCTAGGGCATATTCCTAACAGTGACGCCAAAGCTGGCACCTTTGGTGGACTTTGAAGTTCATAGGAGCCCGAGGTTGCAGAAGCTCTCCAATGGATTCAGAGCCAATACCTGTAAGGAGAAAATTTGATTGGCATGCTCTTCGACCCCTCCCATAATCTCGCCGACGGTGATTAAAAGCCTCGGGGTTTCCTTCTGCAACATGAACGAGGAAGAGCTCTCGGTAGCCAATTTGCATGCCAAAGCCAAGCCTGCTCCTGTGAGTCGCAAGCCAAGTTCCAGCAAGGCTGCAGGGGTCAAGAAGGCAATAGCCAAGAAAAAGTTGAAGAAATAGGTGTCATCTGTAGACTCATGATGAGTATGTAGTAATCTTGTAAGCTTTTGTTATCTTTTGATCATGAATACCAGAACTTGGAAAATACTTTGTTGGAATGTGCGAGGTGTGAACTCAGATAAGAAATGGAATTCTATCCGTGATAAAGTTGTTGAATGCGGCTATGAAATTGTATGTCTCCAAGAAACCAAGCGTGAAATCTTTGATGCTTCTTTTATTCGTAAAATTTGTCCCCCAAGCTTTGATTCTTTCCACTTTTTGCCAGCGGTGGGTGCCTCTGGTTGATCCATTGTTATCTGGAAGAGTTACTTCTTCAGAGGTTCTCTTATCTTTCAGAACCATTTTGCTCTCTCTCTTGAGTTTGTCTCCAATCATATAGATGAGCCTTGGGTCCTCACTAATATATATGCTCCCTGTGTTGAGCCCGGTAGAAGTGCGTTTTTCGACTGGTTTAAGCATATTCAGATGCCAGATGACATCAATTGGCTTATCTTGGGGGATTTTAACCTATATTGATCTCCAGAAGATAGAAACCGACCAGGTGGAGATTATAACAATATGTTTCATTTCAATGATGCAATTAGTTCTTTGGGTTTGGTAGAGATTCCTTTGAAAGGCCGTCAGTTTATCGGACCAACAAGCAAAGGTCTCCTTTACTTGAGCGTTTGGATTGGTTTTTTACATCGAATTCATGGACAATTTCCTACCCAAATACTGTGGCCATCCCCTATGTTATGGAAACTTCAGACCATGTGCCTTGTTTGGTGTCAGTAAATACAAAAATACCAAGAGCTCATCTATTTTGTTGTGAGAATTTCTGGTTTGAGCATCCAGAGTTTTTGCCTATGGTCGAACAGTTGTTGGCAGTCCTTAACTCCTTTCTCTAACCACCAACTCTCACTTAAAATCCGCTAAAATGAACACCAAACTTAGTGATAGGGATTATAACTAATCAATTCCACAGGTTTTTGGTGATTCATCATTTGCAGGAGAGCATTTATGGAAACCACTGAAAATGGGCTCAAAAGCATATATGGTACACATCAAAAGCATCATCCAATATGAGCCCAAGAGGAGAAGGTGTAACACCCTAAAATTTTCATGATTTTCATAATAGAGGAAAATGATTTATTTAAGTAATTTGTGGTCATTGAAAATTAGGAAAGATAATAATTTATTTTTGGGAACTAAAATAAATATAGATTTCACAAACTTGAATGAGCATCATGCTGTTGCATATTGGTTTTGTATTGAGTGTGTTTTGTTCTCTTTCAAATTGGATTTGAAAAGGGTATTTGAATTTGTGTTTGAAAACTAGAATAGAAAATGAAATGGAAAATGAAAAAGAAATAAACATCTCCTCTCCCTCTCTCTCCCAATCGGGCCGGCTCGGCCTGCCCCCACCCTTTCCTTCTCTCCCCGCGGCCCAGTCGGCGCTCGCTCGCCGTTTCCTTCCCGCGTGGTCCGCGGCCCAGCAGCGTCGCCCGGCCCAGTCCAGCCGCGCGGACGCACTTCCTCTCCCTTTTCTCTCGCTGCCGCGCGGGACCCGCCCGTCAGCGATGTTCCCTTCTTCCTCCCGTCGCCCCGTCGGACTCTGCTCCGATTGGAGACCATCCCATCTCCGATTCCCGCCGCTCGTGGCTTGCGCGTTACGTTTACGCCCCTATAAAACCCGAGCCCGTGTGCCGCCGCCTCCCCAAACCCTAGCTCGCACCGCCCTCGCTTTCACCGAGCTGTAGCGCCGCCGAAACCCTAGTCCGCCGCCGCCGACGTCGTTTGCTCCTCTAGCAGCTTCACCATCGTCTCTAGCCACTTCCCGGTCTTCGTTGAAAGGTAAGGAGGCATCCAGGGTCTCTCGCCCGAGCTCTCGCTCTCTCTGCGCCGCTTGCTAGCTCGCCGTCGTAATCGAGCCGCCATTCCGAGCCCCCTTCTGATTTCGATCCGTTCCCGACTCCGATTTTGAGATTGGTGAGTTCGCCTCGAGCTCTTCTTTCTTCCTGTACCGGTCCCATGTCAGTTGGTGGCCCGAATCGCCGGAACCATCAACGCCGGCGAGGTCCTCGCCGCCGGCCATGGCCGACCACCGCGCCGCCACTGTGCCGGCCGCGGTCGCTCTCTCTCACCCCTTTGGATTTAATCTCGGCCGTGGATCCGAGATCTAACCGCCCAGATCGGCAGATACCCCTTCGCCTGGCGGTTTTGCTAAAGAGCCCTCGGGTTTTCTTAGTATAGAACCCGCCGTCCTTGGCGTAAGCCAAGATTACGTATTCTCTATTTAAAAACGTATTTTCATCTGATTTCAGTTCAGAGTTCGTTTTCTTTATTTCGAAAGCGTATTTTCAGTATTTACAGAATTGCCATTGTCTTTAATAGCTCATATTTTCTCCGTTTTAACTCCAAATTGATCCGTTCAAGTTGCGTTGGATTCGTAATTGCGTAATCTACGTGTTAGTACTACTGTTGAACATGTTTACAACTTTTGAAATTCGAGATTATATTTAATCTATTATTTTACTAAAGAAAATCTTTGTTAAATCATATCTTCTCCGTTCTAGGTCCGTTTTCGGTGATTTTCGCGTCTGTGTGTTCGTAGTGACGCGTAGATTGGTTTTATAAACTTTTCAATCTATTTTATCTCTATTGGTGTACTGTTCTAATTACATCTCTTTGTTTGCTTTGTGTATGATTGCATGGATGCTTGTATGTTGCTGTGTGTTGTGGAGTATAGACAGTGAGCAATTCGTGGGTGACCAGGAAATCTTCGAAGACCAAGATCTTCAGGAGTTCGTTGATCAAGGCAAGTATAGCATGGGATCATCCTTCTTTCCTATTCACCGTTAAATACTTAATTTCATTCTGCATAAGTTTACCTTGTTTACACTAAGGATTACCTAGTGTTGTGCCTGTACCTTGATACCTATGGGTCAATGCATTGGGTAGAGTGAAGCTAGTGCTCAACCAAAGACCATGATCTTGTAATCTTGACTAATGATATATGCAATAAACATTAAAAGATGCTTTATAGCAACATGGAATAAGGGGGCTAGAGCATAGTTTTTGTGATGCTCGAGATTCCTCTCCGTAAGGACTTATCTGTAAGTGATCATCCGGGACTTACAGTACAACTGTGAGGGCTACATGGCTCTGGCTTTAGTCAAGTATGAGGACCTTTTTCTAGCTTGTTAGAGGTTACCTTGATGGCGCAAGAGGGGTGTGTTCCGGGTCGGGTGTAGTGCGGCCTCTGTCCCTATGTGTGTAGGCTGCGTGTCAATGTGCCATTCGGAAGGGGGGCTCTACATTTGCAGGTCACAGAAACCTAGCGGCCCTAACTTGTTAGACGAACCTTTGAAAGGCTTCATAGTGATCCCTGCCTGCTCACCTTGGTAGTGTTTTGGGGAGTCATGACCCCGGGCATATGGGAATTACGACTCACAGTGAAAGTGTACAACCTCTGCAGAGTGTAAAACTGGTATATCAGCCGTGCTCACGGTCACGAGCAGCCTTGGAACATTTATGGAATAGATGATCACTGATGACTACTTGATTACGCTATACATTATTCATATTACCTGATCATGAGTTTACTTTTGGGAGTTATAACAACTTGTTGCTACTCATATGCTTAAAAGTGTGCCAACTAAAAGCTACTTGCCGTCAAACCTGTGTCATGCCTAATTGAGCCTCATGAACCCCATGTTACACCTGTTGAGTACAAAATGTACTTACGCTTGTTATTTTTCATTACTTGGATAAAAATCCCGGATGGGTAACAGATGGCTACGGTAATGATGCTTTTCCTGAAGATTTCTAGACTTGTGGTCAACCAGTCAACCGTCCCTGTGATGTGGAGCTACCGCGAGAGTTATCTTTATATTTCCGCTTTATTTATGTAAAGACTATGTGTTAAGTATTATTCGCTATGTAATAAGTACCTGTGATGATACACCTTGGTATTTGTCGGCTTATGTGTGTGACTGATCTCTGGGCGCACATAAGATTATTGCATTCAATTTTATCCTTAAAATTGGGTGTGACAAATTGGTATCAGATCCAGGTTGACTGTAGGACGCAAGCCTAGATAGTAATGGTCGTCTTAGCATCCTCATCTTCACTTGTTTCATGCTTACTACCTCAGTCTTGATATTTGTTAAAATTATTCCTCCTTTTACTTCACTCTATTATGAAAGCTTGTTGCTTCTAATCTAACCCTCTTTAATTCTGTAGATGCCACGTGCCCGCAAGACCGCTCGTATGAGCACTGGAGGTTATTACCCACCGCGAGCCTTGTTCGAACCAACGGAGCCACGAGAGGAGGACATCGTGGTGATCAATGAAGAAGAGGACCCTGAGGAAGATAAGTTCGTGATAGTGGAGGACATGGAAGAAGATGAAGAGGAGGAGCACCAAGAGCAAGAAGACGCCTCACCAACACCTGCCTCAACATCACCATCACCCCAAGCACCTGCGTCATCACCATCAGCTGCAGTAGCAGAAGGTTCACCCCAGCCTTTGGGATGGTATGAGGATCACTACTACAAGGAGGCCGAAGAAGATACTTGCTACCACCCCCTGCTCACGCACATTTTGGAGCGCTACTACCCCGATTTTCAAGCTACAGTGGAATACCATAGCATTGAGCACAAGCACCCGCTGATGAATTCGTACTGGGAGACGAAGCTGACTGTCAAATCTTGGGATACGGGCAAGCAAGCTCGCAAAGTGGAGTCTGTGCACACCCATGAGGTGAGTCGGGATTCTATCGAAGCTAGTATGGAGGACGCAGCCTATGAAGCTTTTCTCTACTATCGGGGACGTCGCATTGAAGCTATGAAGGATGATGATTTCAAGTTCTTTCCCCGTTTTGACTCAACTGAGGATACTTGGGTAATTGAGAACCCCGCGGGATCATCACCAGCTCTTGAAGCACAAGTCAAGTACACCCATGAGTTACTGTTGCAGATAGAGGCCCTCAAGAAAGAGTTGCAGAAGCAGAGGCTCTTCAACCAGCAGTCTCGAGAGGTGGTGGATGGATATAGAGCTCAGCTAGGCCTTCCAGAGATTCATAATGAGATTGATATACCTCTCATTACCCAAGTATCCTCAGTTGAGTCAAAACGGGGAAAGAACTTGAAATCATCATCCTTCATAGCTTCAATGCGACGTCCCCGATAGTAGAGAAAAGCTTCATAGGCTGCGTCCTCCATACTAGCTTCGATAGAATCCCGACTCACCTCATGGGTGTGCACAGACTCCACTTTGCGAGCTTGCTTGCCCGTATCCCAAGATTTGACAGTCAGCTTCGTCTCCCAGTACGAATTCATCAGCGGGTGCTTGTGCTCAATGCTATGGTATTCCACTGTAGCTTGAAAATCGGGGTAGTAGCGCTCCAAAATGTGTGTGAGCAGGGGGTGGTAGCAAGTATCTTCTTCGGCCTCCTTGTAGTAGTGATCCTCATACCATCCCAAAGGCTGGGGTGAACCTTCTGCTACTGCAGCTGATGGTGATGACGCAGGTGCTTGGGGTGATGGTGATGTTGAGGCAGGTGTTGGTGAGGCGTCTTCTTGCTCTTGGTGCTCCTCCTCTTCATCTTCTTCCATGTCCTCCACTATCACGAACTTATCTTCCTCAGGGTCCTCTTCTTCATTGATCACCACGATGTCCTCCTCTCGTGGCTCCGTTGGTTCGAACAAGGCTCGCGGTGGGTAATAACCTCCAGTGCTCATACGAGCGGTCTTGCGGGCACGTGGCATCTACAGAATTAAAGAGGGTTAGATTAGAAGCAACAAGCTTTCATAATAGAGTGAAGTAAAAGGAGGAATAATTTTAACAAATATCAAGACTGAGGTAGTAAGCATGAAACAAGTGAAGATGAGGATGCTAAGACGACCATTACTATCTAGGCTTGCGTCCTACAGTCAACCTGGATCTGATACCAATTTGTCACACCCAATTTTAAGGATAAAATTGAATGCAATAATCTTATGTGCGCCCAGAGATCAGTCACACACATAAGCCGACAAATACCAAGGTGTATCATCACAGGTACTTATTACATAGCGAATAATACTTAACACATAGTCTTTACATAAATAAAGCGGAAATATAAAGATAACTCTCGCGGTAGCTCCACATCACAGGGACGGTTGACTGGA
>JAHUYU010000578.1:0-19822 GCA_030439765.1 Tripidium arundinaceum | reverse complement strand
TCCAATCGATTTGCTATGCTCATTTCTCTGCTCAGTCAGGACTCCTCCCATGGAATCGCATATGTATCCATTGCTCGTGTTCGACGCTTCCATTATCACCAAACCAAGCATGACTGAAAATGATATCGATCACCTCCTCACAGCCTTTGGTCCATCGCTGTTTCAATCAGATTGCAAGATGTAGGTGACACAGACGAACAGAAAAACAACTCAAGCAGAGCAGTGTAGTAATTTGGCATAGATGGCACGAATAGCAGATTAGCAGTCCCCAGAAACATGACTAATACTCTGAGGCGAGAAGCGGTGGTTTCGTAAGCAATCTTTTCAACAACTAGCTGCTACGAATTTTGGTTGCAGAATTTGCAAAATCAGTTAACCAGACATTAAGCAATGATCAGAAATAAGAAAGAATCTGGAGCTCAGGAGAACATATATAGTATGTCAGAGAAAAACATTGTTCTATGGCTGAAAAAGTATGGCTGATTCTGGCTGATAAGCTCAAGCGAACAGGGCCTTGGCAGATACTATAATATTGGTAGTGTGGATTGTGACGTTCTCATATGATTGGATGAACACACCTAGACATGTGGCAGACATGCGCCTTTCTTTGATCTCTCTGTTTTGGTTATGAAGGCTGTGGTTGGGTGGCGCCCATTGGTCATCGCCACCAGCACTACAGCCCTGCCATCGTAGACAAGCCCACACGACCAAACCATGATTCACACAAACTTGCTAGTCGCCGCCGCACTTTTGGGTTGTTTTCTTCGAGACTTGGAAATTACACTTAGGCCAGGCAGCTCACCTAGTCTGTTGATTTTCCAGCACCTAGGGTTGAATCGACATGCTTAGGCGAGCACCTTAGTCTAGGTCGTGATCCAAACACTTTTTTCTTCCTAGTTCCTACTAGGCCACACGCCAACTGTTGGTATTTTTTAACGTATGCAGAAAGATTCCACAAGCGCACGGAACTACCGCTGTAGCACTTCACCTAAATTATTCAAGGTATCGTAATCCTAAGGGAACGAATGACTTAATTATTTCAGTTCTCCCAATTGACTAGAAGATTTAATAATAAGTAACAAGGTTTATCTCTAAACAAAATATTTAATCAAATTGACTATAATTACGATTTACTTGCTTCAGGCTCTGGCTTATACCTGGTCTGCCAAGTCCCTCCAGTGTAAAGCTCTACTCCGTAACCGGACGTAGGGGAATACAAGGGATGAACAGGGCTGTCACCACCTGCCATCTACCCCTCTACCGTGGATTACGCAGCAAACGAAGGTAATTTCTAGCCTAGACACCATGTCTACGCTATTAATTACTACTCTATTAGTGCGCCGGGTCTTCCCTACCTACTAGAATATCTGCTACTAGAACAGACGACAAACCCACGAGTAAATAATAACTAGAATCAAATGAATCAAATACTTAAAATAAAGATAAACACGAACCTTGTTCTCCAACTAGAACTTGGATCGTAGAGGTACAAGTAGAAGAAGTCGACAAGCCGGCGATCCTTCTTGAAGATGAACTAGAACTAGAACTCTTGAAGAGGTAATCGATAACTTTGATACTATTTCAACTCTTCCCTCTCTTGTTACTAATCTAATGATACAATGTGGAGTTCTATATCTTCTAATCTAAAGTTGTAATCTAAGTTGTTCTTCTTGAGAAGGATTTCAAATCTTTAAATAGTCGTTCCAAGGCGGTAAAGAAGCGTATACCCCACGTAGCCGACTTTAGGAACCGTCATTAAACCATAACGCGAAAGTCGGTCACCAGAGGCGGTGCCAGGGGGCGGCCGCACCAGGGGGTCGGGCGACCCCCTGGTGGCTCTTCTCGTCACCGACTTTGTCTGGTGAGTTCTTGGATGGGTCTAGGCTTCTTCTATGTCGGTTATTCACCTTGGATCAAGCACGAAATTGCCTTCTCTTGATTTCTCCACATTTATGTTGGGCCAGAAAGATGAATTCAGTTATTTTAAGCCCAACTTTATATGATTTTCCATTATTCCTGCACAAAGTTCATAATACACCAAAACTAGTGGAAATAGTTAGTATAAACACCTATCACTATAGTTTGGTGATCACTTTTATTAATTTTTAGATAAATGTTGGCGTAAATATTAGTCATTAGTAACCGCCAACAAGTTCCCCCACACTTAGTCTTTGCTCGTCCTCGAGTAAAATTAAGACTAAGATGGTTCCCTTTGACTTCAGAAAATTATATACTAATCACTCCGTTGCTTTACCCCCTTACTCATGAGTATTCAAGTGTCTACTAAACTATCTTGAGTAATTGAACAATGGAACAGCTGGATTCAAATCCTCTTGCTACATCCTGATCAGATACTTAGGGTTTTAATTGCTTTTCAAAGAAAATCCACATGCTCCTCAAATGATTCTCTCAGATCTCTCAATGATATGTATTCCTTACCAAAGGCTTTTGAATTTTGCCTTTCTTTCATCCTACTTCTAATAGCATATGTGGAGTTATAGGTAGGTATGAAGAAAATAACTTACTTGCATTTCATAATATTGCTAAGTCAAAAACCGGACCGAAAGTAGATACAAATCATACACTTAGATCAAGAAGTGCAAGTGTGTGGAAATGGATCATATATTATTTTTTTGTACTCCTTTTACGGTGATTCTCTCTTTAAAAAATATTCATGTGCCAAAAGAATATGGGCTATGTAAAAAAATACCAAAGTGCATGAGAAAAAGAAAGCATGCTAAAGAGCATGATGCATAATAAAAAAAGAGAGAAAACAATGGGCACTTTGATGCTCGCCCCAAGAGAAAACAATGGGTACCTCGATGCCCGTCGGTGAGAATAAAATAGCCCATATTCTCAGAAGCACTTTCAAAAGAAAAAGAGAATCACCGTAAAAGGAGTACAAAAAAATAATATATGATCCATTTCCACACACTTGCACTTCTTGATCTAAGTGTATGATTTGTATCTACTTTCGGTCCGGTTTTTGACTTAGCAATATTATGAAATGCAAGTAAGTTATTTTCTTCATACCTACCTATAACTCCACATATGCTATTAGAAGTAGGATGAAAGAAAGGCAAAATTCAAAAGCCTTTGGTAAGGAATACATATCATTGAGAGATCTGAGAGAATCATTTGAGGAGCATGTGGATTTTCTTTGAAAAGCAATTAAAACCCTAAGTATCTGATCAGGATGTAGCAAGAGGATTTGAATCCAGCTGTTCCATTGTTCAATTACTCAAGATAGTTTAGTAGACACTTGAATACTCATGAGTAAGGGGGTAAAGCAACGGAGTGATTAGTATATAATTTTCTGAAGTCAAAGGGAACCATCTTAGTCTTAATTTTACTCGAGGACGAGCAAAGACTAAGTGTGGGGGAACTTGTTGGCGGTTACTAATGACTAATATTTACGCCAACATTTATCTAAAAATTAATAAAAGTGATCACCAAACTATAGTGATAGGTGTTTATACTAACTATTTCCACTAGTTTTGGTGTATTATGAACTTTGTGCAGGAATAATGGAAAATCATATAAAGTTGGGCTTAAAATAACTGAATTCATCTTTCTGGCCCAACATAAATGTGGAGAAATCAAGAGAAGGCAATTTCGTGCTTGATCCAAGGTGAATAACCGACATAGAAGAAGCCTAGACCCATCCAAGAACTCACCAGACAAAGTCGGTGACGAGAAGAGCCACCAGGGGGTCGCCCGACCCCCTGGTGCGGCCGCCCCCTGGCACCGCCTCTGGTGACCGACTTTCGCGTTATGGTTTAATGACGGTTCCTAAAGTCGGCTACGTGGGGTATACGCTTCTTTACCGCCTTGGAACGACTATTTAAAGATTTGAAATCCTTCTCAAGAAGAACAACTTAGATTACAACTTTAGATTAGAAGATATAGAACTCCACATTGTATCATTAGATTAGTAACAAGAGAGGGAAGAGTTGAAATAGTATCAAAGTTATCGATTACCTCTTCAAGAGTTCTAGTTCTAGTTCATCTTCAAGAAGGATCGCCGGCTTGTCGACTTCTTCTACTTGTACCTCTACGATCCAAGTTCTAGTTGGAGAACAAGGTTCGTGTTTATCTTTATTTTAAGTATTTGATTCATTTGATTCTAGTTATTATTTACTCGTGGGTTTGTCGTCTGTTCTAGTAGCAGATATTCTAGTAGGTAGGGAAGACCCGGCGCACTAATAGAGTAGTAATTAATAGCGTAGACATGGTGTCTAGGCTAGAAATTACCTTCGTTTGCTGCGTAATCCACGGTAGAGGGGTAGATGGCAGGTGGTGACAGCCCTGTTCATCCCTTGTATTCCCCTACGTCCGGTTACGGAGTAGAGCTTTACACTGGAGGGACTTGGCAGACCAGGTATAAGCCAGAGCCTGAAGCAAGTAAATCGTAATTATAGTCAATTTGATTAAATATTTTGTTTAGAGATAAACCTTGTTACTTATTATTAAATCTTCTAGTCAATTGGGAGAACTGAAATAATTAAGTCATTCGTTCCCTTAGGATTACGATACCTTGAATAATTTAGGTGAAGTGCTACAGCGGTAGTTCCGTGCGCTTGTGGAATCTTTCTGCATACGTTAAAAAATACCAACAGTTGGCGTGTGGCCTAGTAGGAACTAGGAAGAAAAAAGTGTTTGGATCACGACCTAGACTAAGGTGCTCGCCTAAGCATGTCGATTCAACCCTAGGTGCTGGAAAATCAACAGACTAGGTGAGCTGCCTGGCCTAAGTGTAATTTCCAAGTCTCGAAGAAAACAACCCAAAAGTGCGGCGGCGACTAGCAAGTTTGTGTGAATCATGGTTTGGTCGTGTGGGCTTGTCTACGATGGCAGGGCTGTAGTGCTGGTGGCGATGACCAATGGGCGCCACCCAACCACAGCCTTCATAACCAAAACAGAGAGATCAAAGAAAGGCGCATGTCTGCCACATGTCTAGGTGTGTTCATCCAATCATATGAGAACGTCACAATCCACACTACCAATATTATAGTATCTGCCAAGGCCCTGTTCGCTTGAGCTTATCAGCCAGAATCAGCCATACTTTTTCAGCCATAGAACAATGTTTTTCTCTGACATACTATATATGTTCTCCTGAGCTCCAGATTCTTTCTTATTTCTGATCATTGCTTAATGTCTGGTTAACTGATTTTGCAAATTCTGCAACCAAAATTCGTAGCAGCTAGTTGTTGAAAAGATTGCTTACGAAACCACCGCTTCTCGCCTCAGAGTATTAGTCATGTTTCTGGGGACTGCTAATCTGCTATTCGTGCCATCTATGCCAAATTACTACACTGCTCTGCTTGAGTTGTTTTTCTGTTCGTCTGTGTCACCTACATCTTGCAATCTGATTGAAACAGCGATGGACCAAAGGCTGTGAGGAGGTGATCGATATCATTTTCAGTCATGCTTGGTTTGGTGATAATGGAAGCGTCGAACACGAGCAATGGATACATATGCGATTCCATGGGAGGAGTCTGACTGAGCTGAGAAATGAGATAGCAAATCGATTGGGTGTCCAATTCGAGAAGATGACTCTGTTTGCTCAGGCAGGCGACCTTGCCCAGCCCATCCCTCGCCTCACCGACCTGCATTTAAGAGATGATCCTCGCATCATCCTGGCGTTCATGGTCGATTCACCAGGTGAGAACTGAGAACCATATAAATGCTCTGCTGATAGAAGCTCAGATTTGGAAAGACCACTGAAACATATGAAGGAATGGAGAAACTTAATACAATTTGACCCCTGCATCATTACGATCTGCTATATAGGGACAGAATGATATAAATATGTTCTGAAACTAATTAAGCGGTTGTTCACACCATTTTGAACGTATATTAGGATTTGC
Organism: Tripidium arundinaceum; assembly: GCA_030439765.1. NCBI lineage: Eukaryota > Viridiplantae > Streptophyta > Magnoliopsida > Poales > Poaceae > Tripidium > Tripidium arundinaceum. Next base: position 13,952 of record JAHUYU010000578.1, on the reverse strand, counting down.
TTCTCAGGACATTTTATTCGTTATCATTCTATGGTAGTTAGTTCCGAAATTTGATCCACTGGATAGTATCACAGTGAGCAGCGAATGTTAAGAATTCCAGTTCCCCATCTGACTTTGATAGTTTTGCTGGTGGAGCTGTTCAGTCTAAACTCTAATGTGCTATTCATAGTTTAAGGTGTATAGACAGTCAAAGGTAAGTTGTATTCGTAGTTTGATACAGGTCGATATGAAGTGTTAATACTTTTAGAACCAATGGTCATGCTAAAAACGATGCCCAATTTTAAGTGGGTTGACCAAGCTTCTTACCTAGAATATATGACCTCGTAGAAGCCATTTCACAATATAAACTGTTGTTTTCATTTACAATGACTGATGACCTGTTCAAATTAGAGAATCTTAGAAGAATAGACATACTTTTGAAGTGCGAAGTAGGATACATTGGTGCAAACTCCGTTCTCTCAGTTTCCCATGCTATCAATGTACATTATCTACTAATTATCCTTTCAATTGACCTCTCATATTTGTGACTCCAGGGTACAATGCGCTACGGTTTCCAGATCTTGCCGCTGAATACAAGCAAAGGATAGGATCAAACAACAAAATTCTTCCCCCGGAGTCCCGGACAGAAATGTCAATGCCTCTACAGGTTTACAGCAAATCGAACAGTTCAGAGAACGCATGCTGTTTCTTCAGTTCGGTTCCAAGAGGGTTACATTCGCTGCTCACTGTGATACTATCCAGTGGATCAAATTTCGGAACTAACTACCATAGAATGATAACGAATAAAATGTCCTGAGAAGCAAATCCTAATATACGTTCAAAATGGTGTGAACAACCGCTTAATTAGTTTCAGAACATATTTATATCATTCTGTCCCTATATAGCAGATCGTAATGATGCAGGGGTCAAATTGTATTAAGTTTCTCCATTCCTTCATATGTTTCAGTGGTCTTTCCAAATCTGAGCTTCTATCAGCAGAGCATTTATATGGTTCTCAGTTCTCACCTGGTGAATCGACCATGAACGCCAGGATGATGCGAGGATCATCTCTTAAATGCAGGTCGGTGAGGCGAGGGATGGGCTGGGCAAGGTCGCCTGCCTGAGCAAACAGAGTCATCTTCTCGAATTGGACACCCAATCGATTTGCTATCTCATTTCTCAGCTCAGTCAGACTCCTCCCATGGAATCGCATATGTATCCATTGCTCGTGTTCGACGCTTCCATTATCACCAAACCAAGCATGACTGAAAATGATATCGATCACCTCCTCACAGCCTTTGGTCCATCGCTGTTTCAATCAGATTGCAAGATGTAGGTGACACAGACGAACAGAAAAACAACTCAAGCAGAGCAGTGTAGTAATTTGGCATAGATGGCACGAATAGCAGATTAGCAGTCCCCAGAAACATGACTAATACTCTGAGGCGAGAAGCGGTGGTTTCGTAAGCAATCTTTTCAACAACTAGCTGCTACGAATTTTGGTTGCAGAATTTGCAAAATCAGTTAACCAGACATTAAGCAATGATCAGAAATAAGAAAGAATCTGGAGCTCAGGAGAACATATATAGTATGTCAGAGAAAAACATTGTTCTATGGCTGAAAAAGTATGGCTGATTCTGGCTGATAAGCTCAAGCGAACAGGGCCTTGGCAGATACTATAATATTGGTAGTGTGGATTGTGACGTTCTCATATGATTGGATGAACACACCTAGACATGTGGCAGACATGCGCCTTTCTTTGATCTCTCTGTTTTGGTTATGAAGGCTGTGGTTGGGTGGCGCCCATTGGTCATCGCCACCAGCACTACAGCCCTGCCATCGTAGACAAGCCCACACGACCAAACCATGATTCACACAAACTTGCTAGTCGCCGCCGCACTTTTGGGTTGTTTTCTTCGAGACTTGGAAATTACACTTAGGCCAGGCAGCTCACCTAGTCTGTTGATTTTCCAGCACCTAGGGTTGAATCGACATGCTTAGGCGAGCACCTTAGTCTAGGTCGTGATCCAAACACTTTTTTCTTCCTAGTTCCTACTAGGCCACACGCCAACTGTTGGTATTTTTTAACGTATGCAGAAAGATTCCACAAGCGCACGGAACTACCGCTGTAGCACTTCACCTAAATTATTCAAGGTATCGTAATCCTAAGGGAACGAATGACTTAATTATTTCAGTTCTCCCAATTGACTAGAAGATTTAATAATAAGTAACAAGGTTTATCTCTAAACAAAATATTTAATCAAATTGACTATAATTACGATTTACTTGCTTCAGGCTCTGGCTTATACCTGGTCTGCCAAGTCCCTCCAGTGTAAAGCTCTACTCCGTAACCGGACGTAGGGGAATACAAGGGATGAACAGGGCTGTCACCACCTGCCATCTACCCCTCTACCGTGGATTACGCAGCAAACGAAGGTAATTTCTAGCCTAGACACCATGTCTACGCTATTAATTACTACTCTATTAGTGCGCCGGGTCTTCCCTACCTACTAGAATATCTGCTACTAGAACAGACGACAAACCCACGAGTAAATAATAACTAGAATCAAATGAATCAAATACTTAAAATAAAGATAAACACGAACCTTGTTCTCCAACTAGAACTTGGATCGTAGAGGTACAAGTAGAAGAAGTCGACAAGCCGGCGATCCTTCTTGAAGATGAACTAGAACTAGAACTCTTGAAGAGGTAATCGATAACTTTGATACTATTTCAACTCTTCCCTCTCTTGTTACTAATCTAATGATACAATGTGGAGTTCTATATCTTCTAATCTAAAGTTGTAATCTAAGTTGTTCTTCTTGAGAAGGATTTCAAATCTTTAAATAGTCGTTCCAAGGCGGTAAAGAAGCGTATACCCCACGTAGCCGACTTTAGGAACCGTCATTAAACCATAACGCGAAAGTCGGTCACCAGAGGCGGTGCCAGGGGGCGGCCGCACCAGGGGGTCGGGCGACCCCCTGGTGGCTCTTCTCGTCACCGACTTTGTCTGGTGAGTTCTTGGATGGGTCTAGGCTTCTTCTATGTCGGTTATTCACCTTGGATCAAGCACGAAATTGCCTTCTCTTGATTTCTCCACATTTATGTTGGGCCAGAAAGATGAATTCAGTTATTTTAAGCCCAACTTTATATGATTTTCCATTATTCCTGCACAAAGTTCATAATACACCAAAACTAGTGGAAATAGTTAGTATAAACACCTATCACTATAGTTTGGTGATCACTTTTATTAATTTTTAGATAAATGTTGGCGTAAATATTAGTCATTAGTAACCGCCAACAAGTTCCCCCACACTTAGTCTTTGCTCGTCCTCGAGTAAAATTAAGACTAAGATGGTTCCCTTTGACTTCAGAAAATTATATACTAATCACTCCGTTGCTTTACCCCCTTACTCATGAGTATTCAAGTGTCTACTAAACTATCTTGAGTAATTGAACAATGGAACAGCTGGATTCAAATCCTCTTGCTACATCCTGATCAGATACTTAGGGTTTTAATTGCTTTTCAAAGAAAATCCACATGCTCCTCAAATGATTCTCTCAGATCTCTCAATGATATGTATTCCTTACCAAAGGCTTTTGAATTTTGCCTTTCTTTCATCCTACTTCTAATAGCATATGTGGAGTTATAGGTAGGTATGAAGAAAATAACTTACTTGCATTTCATAATATTGCTAAGTCAAAAACCGGACCGAAAGTAGATACAAATCATACACTTAGATCAAGAAGTGCAAGTGTGTGGAAATGGATCATATATTATTTTTTTGTACTCCTTTTACGGTGATTCTCTTTTTCTTTTGAAAGTGCTTCTGAGAATATGGGCTATTTTATTCTCACCGACGGGCATCGAGGTACCCATTGTTTTCTCTTGGGGCGAGCATCAAAGTGCCCATTGTTTTCTCTCTTTTTTTATTATGCATCATGCTCTTTAGCATGCTTTCTTTTTCTCATGCACTTTGGTATTTTTTTACATAGCCCATATTCTTTTGGCACATGAATATTTTTTAAAGAGAGAATCACCGTAAAAGGAGTACAAAAAAATAATATATGATCCATTTCCACACACTTGCACTTCTTGATCTAAGTGTATGATTTGTATCTACTTTCGGTCCGGTTTTTGACTTAGCAATATTATGAAATGCAAGTAAGTTATTTTCTTCATACCTACCTATAACTCCACATATGCTATTAGAAGTAGGATGAAAGAAAGGCAAAATTCAAAAGCCTTTGGTAAGGAATACATATCATTGAGAGATCTGAGAGAATCATTTGAGGAGCATGTGGATTTTCTTTGAAAAGCAATTAAAACCCTAAGTATCTGATCAGGATGTAGCAAGAGGATTTGAATCCAGCTGTTCCATTGTTCAATTACTCAAGATAGTTTAGTAGACACTTGAATACTCATGAGTAAGGGGGTAAAGCAACGGAGTGATTAGTAATATAATTTTCTGAAGTCAAAGGGAACCATCTTAGTCTTAATTTTACTCGAGGACGAGCAAAGACTAAGTGTGGGGGAACTTGTTGGCGGTTACTAATGACTAATATTTACGCCAACATTTATCTAAAAATTAATAAAAGTGATCACCAAACTATAGTGATAGGTGTTTATACTAACTATTTCCACTAGTTTTGGTGTATTATGAACTTTGTGCAGGAATAATGGAAAATCATATAAAGTTGGGCTTAAAATAACTGAATTCATCTTTCTGGCCCAACATAAATGTGGAGAAATCAAGAGAAGGCAATTTCGTGCTTGATCCAAGGTGAATAACCGACATAGAAGAAGCCTAGACCCATCCAAGAACTCACCAGACAAAGTCGGTGACGAGAAGAGCCACCAGGGGGTCGCCCGACCCCCTGGTGCGGCCGCCCCCTGGCACCGCCTCTGGTGACCGACTTTCGCGTTATGGTTTAATGACGGTTCCTAAAGTCGGCTACGTGGGGTATACGCTTCTTTACCGCCTTGGAACGACTATTTAAAGATTTGAAATCCTTCTCAAGAAGAACAACTTAGATTACAACTTTAGATTAGAAGATATAGAAACTCCACATTGTATCATTAGATTAGTAACAAGAGAGGGAAGAGTTGAAATAGTATCAAAGTTATCGATTACCTCTTCAAGAGTTCTAGTTCTAGTTCATCTTCAAGAAGGATCGCCGGCTTGTCGACTTCTTCTACTTGTACCTCTACGATCCAAGTTCTAGTTGGAGAACAAGGTTCGTGTTTATCTTTATTTTAAGTATTTGATTCATTTGATTCTAGTTATTATTTACTCGTGGGTTTGTCGTCTGTTCTAGTAGCAGATATTCTAGTAGGTAGGGAAGACCCGGCGCACTAATAGAGTAGTAATTAATAGCGTAGACATGGTGTCTAGGCTAGAAATTACCTTCGTTTGCTGCGTAATCCACGGTAGAGGGGTAGATGGCAGGTGGTGACAGCCCTGTTCATCCCTTGTATTCCCCTACGTCCGGTTACGGAGTAGAGCTTTACACTGGAGGGACTTGGCAGACCAGGTATAAGCCAGAGCCTGAAGCAAGTAAATCGTAATTATAGTCAATTTGATTAAATATTTTGTTTAGAGATAAACCTTGTTACTTATTATTAAATCTTCTAGTCAATTGGGAGAACTGAAATAATTAAGTCATTCGTTCCCTTAGGATTACGATACCTTGAATAATTTAGGTGAAGTGCTACAGCGGTAGTTCCGTGCGCTTGTGGAATCTTTCTGCATACGTTAAAAAATACCAACAGTTGGCGTGTGGCCTAGTAGGAACTAGGAAGAAAAAAGTGTTTGGATCACGACCTAGACTAAGGTGCTCGCCTAAGCATGTCGATTCAACCCTAGGTGCTGGAAAATCAACAGACTAGGTGAGCTGCCTGGCCTAAGTGTAATTTCCAAGTCTCGAAGAAAACAACCCAAAAGTGCGGCGGCGACTAGCAAGTTTGTGTGAATCATGGTTTGGTCGTGTGGGCTTGTCTACGATGGCAGGGCTGTAGTGCTGGTGGCGATGACCAATGGGCGCCACCCAACCACAGCCTTCATAACCAAAACAGAGAGATCAAAGAAAGGCGCATGTCTGCCACATGTCTAGGTGTGTTCATCCAATCATATGAGAACGTCACAATCCACACTACCAATATTATAGTATCTGCCAAGGCCCTGTTCGCTTGAGCTTATCAGCCAGAATCAGCCATACTTTTTCAGCCATAGAACAATGTTTTTCTCTCACAACAAATCAGCCATACAAATCAGCCGCAGCAGTAATAAGTCCTGCCGAACAGGGCACAAAGTGCTAATCACATCAACTCTACCATATCGCCGCTTAAATATGACATTGAACAGGAAACAACATCAAACTGTAATTTAGTTATCTATTAGTAGTATTTATATGTATTTTGTTCCCAAGATGAATGAAAATCAAAATTGTATTGGTACATTGTCTTTATTTAGATATTTTCCGATTCAAACTATACTATTTTTTCTTAATTCCCCATATTTAAATAAACAGTGTAGATCTTTCTTTCCTTATTAATGTGGTAACTTCTAGGCTCCCTCGCCTCACCGACCTGCATTTAAGAGATGATCCTCGCATCATCCTGGCGTTCATGGTCGATTCACCAGGTGAGAACTGAGAACCATATAAATGCTCTGCTGATAGAAGCTCAGATTTGGAAAAGACCACTGAAACATATGAAGGAATGGAGAAACTTAATACAATTTGACCCCTGCATCATTACGATCTGCTATATAGGGACAGAATGATATAAATATGTTCTGAAACTAATTAAGCGGTTGTTCACACCATTTTGAACGTATATTAGGATTTGCTTCTCAGGACATTTTATTCGTTATCATTCTATGGTAGTTAGTTCCGAAATTTGATCCACTGATAGTATCACAGTGAGCAGCGAATGTTAAGAATTCCAGTTCCCCATCTGACTTTGATAGTTTTGCTGGTGGAGCTGTTCAGTCTAAACTCTAATGTGCTATTCATAGTTTAAGGTGTATAGACAGTCAAAGGTAAGTTGTATTCGTAGTTTGATACAGGTCGATATGAAGTGTTAATACTTTTAGAACCAATGGTCATGCTAAAAACGATGCCCAATTTTAAGTGGGTTGACCAAGCTTCTTACCTAGAATATATGACCTCGTAGAAGCCATTTCACAATATAAACTGTTGTTTTCATTTACAATGACTGATGACCTGTTCAAATTAGAGAATCTTAGAAGAATAGACATACTTTTGAAGTGCGAAGTAGGATACATTGGTGCAAACTCCGTTCTCTCAGTTTCCCATGCTATCAATGTACATTATCTACTAATTATCCTTTCAATTGACCTCTCATATTTGTGACTCCAGGGTACAATGCGCTACGGTTTCCAGATCTTGCCGCTGAATACAAGCAAAGGATAGGATCAAACAACAAAATTCTTCCCCCGGAGTCCCGGACAGAAATGTCAATGCCTCTACAGGTTTACAGCAAATCGAACAGTTCAGAGAACGCATGCTGTTTCTTCAGTTCGGTTCCAAGAGGGTTACATTGATGTATTCTGTGTTGACATTTCCCTCTTCAAACACTAGGAGATGATGTCTTTTGTTGCCCTATCTCCTGTGATAGTATTATCTTACGATCTGAGAGTTTAAAATAAAAGTCAATATAATCGTTGAGGGGAGCCTAGAAGTTACCACATTAATAAGGAAAGAAAGATCTACACTGTTTATTTAAATATGGGGAATTAAGAAAAAATAGTATAGTTTGAATCGGAAAATATCTAAATAAAGACAAATGTACCAATACAATTTTGATTTTCATTCATCTTGGGAACAAAATACATATAAATACTACTAATAGATAACTAAATTACAGTTTGATGTTGTTTCCTGTTCAATGTCATATTTAAGCGGCGATATGGTAGAGTTGATGTGATTAGCACTTTGTGCCCTGTTCGGCAGGACTTATTACTGCTGCGGCTGATTTGTATGGCTGATTTGTTGTGAGAGAAAAACATTGTTCTATGGCTGAAAAAGTATGGCTGATTCTGGCTGATAAGCTCAAGCGAACAGGGCCTTGGCAGATACTATAATATTGGTAGTGTGGATTGTGACGTTCTCATATGATTGGATGAACACACCTAGACATGTGGCAGACATGCGCCTTTCTTTGATCTCTCTGTTTTGGTTATGAAGGCTGTGGTTGGGTGGCGCCCATTGGTCATCGCCACCAGCACTACAGCCCTGCCATCGTAGACAAGCCCACACGACCAAACCATGATTCACACAAACTTGCTAGTCGCCGCCGCACTTTTGGGTTGTTTTCTTCGAGACTTGGAAATTACACTTAGGCCAGGCAGCTCACCTAGTCTGTTGATTTTCCAGCACCTAGGGTTGAATCGACATGCTTAGGCGAGCACCTTAGTCTAGGTCGTGATCCAAACACTTTTTTCTTCCTAGTTCCTACTAGGCCACACGCCAACTGTTGGTATTTTTTAACGTATGCAGAAAGATTCCACAAGCGCACGGAACTACCGCTGTAGCACTTCACCTAAATTATTCAAGGTATCGTAATCCTAAGGGAACGAATGACTTAATTATTTCAGTTCTCCCAATTGACTAGAAGATTTAATAATAAGTAACAAGGTTTATCTCTAAACAAAATATTTAATCAAATTGACTATAATTACGATTTACTTGCTTCAGGCTCTGGCTTATACCTGGTCTGCCAAGTCCCTCCAGTGTAAAGCTCTACTCCGTAACCGGACGTAGGGGAATACAAGGGATGAACAGGGCTGTCACCACCTGCCATCTACCCCTCTACCGTGGATTACGCAGCAAACGAAGGTAATTTCTAGCCTAGACACCATGTCTACGCTATTAATTACTACTCTATTAGTGCGCCGGGTCTTCCCTACCTACTAGAATATCTGCTACTAGAACAGACGACAAACCCACGAGTAAATAATAACTAGAATCAAATGAATCAAATACTTAAAATAAAGATAAACACGAACCTTGTTCTCCAACTAGAACTTGGATCGTAGAGGTACAAGTAGAAGAAGTCGACAAGCCGGCGATCCTTCTTGAAGATGAACTAGAACTAGAACTCTTGAAGAGGTAATCGATAACTTTGATACTATTTCAACTCTTCCCTCTCTTGTTACTAATCTAATGATACAATGTGGAGTTCTATATCTTCTAATCTAAAGTTGTAATCTAAGTTGTTCTTCTTGAGAAGGATTTCAAATCTTTAAATAGTCGTTCCAAGGCGGTAAAGAAGCGTATACCCCACGTAGCCGACTTTAGGAACCGTCATTAAACCATAACGCGAAAGTCGGTCACCAGAGGCGGTGCCAGGGGGCGGCCGCACCAGGGGGTCGGGCGACCCCCTGGTGGCTCTTCTCGTCACCGACTTTGTCTGGTGAGTTCTTGGATGGGTCTAGGCTTCTTCTATGTCGGTTATTCACCTTGGATCAAGCACGAAATTGCCTTCTCTTGATTTCTCCACATTTATGTTGGGCCAGAAAGATGAATTCAGTTATTTTAAGCCCAACTTTATATGATTTTCCATTATTCCTGCACAAAGTTCATAATACACCAAAACTAGTGGAAATAGTTAGTATAAACACCTATCACTATAGTTTGGTGATCACTTTTATTAATTTTTAGATAAATGTTGGCGTAAATATTAGTCATTAGTAACCGCCAACAAGTTCCCCCACACTTAGTCTTTGCTCGTCCTCGAGTAAAATTAAGACTAAGATGGTTCCCTTTGACTTCAGAAAATTATATACTAATCACTCCGTTGCTTTACCCCCTTACTCATGAGTATTCAAGTGTCTACTAAACTATCTTGAGTAATTGAACAATGGAACAGCTGGATTCAAATCCTCTTGCTACATCCTGATCAGATACTTAGGGTTTTAATTGCTTTTCAAAGAAAATCCACATGCTCCTCAAATGATTCTCTCAGATCTCTCAATGATATGTATTCCTTACCAAAGGCTTTTGAATTTTGCCTTTCTTTCATCCTACTTCTAATAGCATATGTGGAGTTATAGGTAGGTATGAAGAAAATAACTTACTTGCATTTCATAATATTGCTAAGTCAAAAACCGGACCGAAAGTAGATACAAATCATACACTTAGATCAAGAAGTGCAAGTGTGTGGAAATGGATCATATATTATTTTTTTGTACTCCTTTTACGGTGATTCTCTTTTTCTTTTGAAAGTGCTTCTGAGAATATGGGCTATTTTATTCTCACCGACGGGCATCGAGGTACCCATTGTTTTCTCTTGGGGCGAGCATCAAAGTGCCCATTGTTTTCTCTCTTTTTTTATTATGCATCATGCTCTTTAGCATGCTTTCTTTTTCTCATGCACTTTGGTATTTTTTTACATAGCCATATTCTTTTGGCACATGAATATTTTTTAAAGAGAGAATCACAATAATTGGAGAATTTTTAGTGAACAAAATGGATTGCGTAACTCTTAGTGTAAGAGTCAGCACTTTATTTGTGGGTGTATGTGGACCTTGATCTTGGGTGTATGAAAATAATCTCAACAATGGTCACAACAATTTGACAAAGCTCAATGAAAATACAGTAGCATATGAGTAAGGTTTCTTATACTAAAAACATCATATGGCTCTGGTAGGAAATAATATCATTGAAGAACATGGTTTTATATTTTAAAATGAAATCCCAAGTACTTTTCAAGACTTTACAAGTTTCAAATCATCCTACTATATCTCAAAGCTCAATTACTTAGATAAAATGGGGGTCCCTATAAAAGTTACTCATAAGTTTAGGAAATTCAGCGTTGGAATAAAAAGTATACAAATTCTAATTTCAAAGATAAAGTGAAATTGGAGACATATTAAATTCAGGTTTCTTTTTAATTTTAAAATTTAAATTCGTTTACCTGTCGGAAATGCTGTGCCATCTCCCCCACACTTGTCTTTTTATCTGTCTTTTAAATAATTGCACAAAAATACATAGAAGACAAGTGTAGACAATAATAAAAGCTTTTTATTAATTCACAGGCGCTTACAAGATTGAAAATTCAATTGTGAAAAGTAACAAGACGCCTATGCTTATTCTTGAAAGTAAGCTCTAAACCTGAGGGTTAAGGATTTCCTCACACCCGACAACTTTAGCTAATTTCTTAATTCTACGTCCAAGCCCGAAACGGAGCGTCAAATGTTTTAATTTGTTCAATTTTAGTTTTTACTTAATGTAGGAAGATGAGGGTAGTGTTGCACAAACCATCGTTTGAAGATGAAGGAACTTCGGGTAGTCAGAGATGGTTTGGCTAAACCAGAGGTTCAGCCAATCCTCTCTTGGAGTCATTTGTTTCGTCCTTCTGCACGTTGGATCATTCGATGTTTGTGCAATGTGTTGGTGGGAGATCTCGAATAGATGTTTGTTTAGCATGAGAGATCTCCCCCCACACTTATTCTTGTACCTGTTTTATTCAAACAAAAATACAAAAACAAACAAGGGCCCTACTAGCTAAAACGCTGGGGAGCCTAATTTTTTTATTATATATTATTTTATTTTTAATTTCTTATTATTATTCTTTTTATTTTATTTATTTGTTTATTTGTTTGATCACACAACTTTTTTTATAGCAAAACTCAAACAAGGCCTATGGTAAAGATACAATGTAGTTCTAGCCTTGATTTGTCTCCATCTTAGATTCCTTTCATTGTTTATGAAATAATACTCAAAGTTCATTAACCAAGATTCAACTCCATGTTAAATTTTGATTAAAGGAGGCTATTTTAACCTAAGCACCATGCTTAATTTAAAAGGCCTATGGATGTACGGAATTTGAATACATCCAAACCAAAGCATATAACATAAACAAGAGAAACATGAACTTGTATGAGCAAGATATATTCATATGGAGACAAACATGAGTAAAAAGGGTTGGTGAACATTACCTTTGCCTACCTGAGTATATTTACCGGCAGCATATGTGGTTGGAGCTTCGAAGTTACTGCAACGGTTGCATGATTGTGGTGGTAAGCAAAGGCTTTCGGAGAGGAAAATCTTCCTTCTCTCTCTCTCTTTTAGTAGGATGGTCTTTGGTATGTATGAAACTCGGGACTCTCACAATCCTCCCCCACACTTGGACTTTCGTGTAAAAGTCAAGTGTGTAGGATTGGGATCTCCTTTTGAGTGTGTTCCATCACCAAAGATCATCAACGTATGATGCAGCTCTCATGTTTTCAGGCATCGTATGTCCTCTGTTCTTCTTGATCTTGACCTGAAAGGGTTAGCAAACAAGAATACCTGAAGGTGCATATAATCCTAACAACAAGTTCTTACTTTTTTTTGAAAGAAAGTTGTTTTTACTTGTTCATTATATATATATATATTTATGATAATCTGGGGTATCTCCCGGCAGTGTTTAGCTTATGGTCATAAGCTTGACCGCGGTAACTTCATCTTGTAGCTATCAATGGTGGTGAAGTTCCCAGCTTCACCATCAAGCACTTAGCATTATCTTTTAAGCTGCAAGGCTAGTACCCTAATGCAACTACGAGATTTGCAATATTTATGGTAAACAAAAGCATCCATAACCATCCTCCTAAAAAGTTTGGAAATGAGGATCAGGAGGTGGTTGGGATCCTCGCAGGAGCACGTGGCCATAGGTGAAACAAACTCTGGAGACCCCAAAAGTAAGCATGAATCTTGAGGGATTTTGAAAGAGAAGTTTTTTATGCTCATAAGTGGAATCCTTCTTGGTCTCCAGAGTTGGTGTTAAAGGATTGTCCATGGCACGGAAGTTTTCGTTTAGATGGCCAGAGGGACAAGTCTTGAGTTCGAGCGAGGGTGATGATAGTCGTTCAGTTTCATAAGCAAGCTTAGATGAAACGAACGGAGATATGAACTTCTCCTCTTCGAACGGGTCATGGTTTGGATTATGCTTCGCCATTGGGATTTCTGGGTGAGTGGCGGAAGCAGTTTTTCCAAACTCTTCGTTAAGGCTCCCATGTGAAGGTTTTTCTCGAAAAAGTTTTTCAAAAGGGTAGCCTATAAGAAGATCGAATTCAAGGATGGCATAAATATGGAAGTCCAAGCGAACCTCGGTTTTGTCAATTGTAATCGGCACGGCCCTAGCAATCCCACAACACTCAAAGATTAGTCCGACGGACTTTTGAAGAGTTTGTTAGTCGAGACTAGCGGCATTTTGCCCAAAAGGGTTTCCGCAAGGAATTCTGACATGATATTAGTCTCGACCGTGGGGTTGTACAGGGTTTCTATGTTCATTTCCCTTATTAAACAAGGCATGGATGTGGAAGGTGAAAGAATCCGAATTGCTTCGGAAGAACGTTTCACTTCCATTAACCATTCCTTTGATGGTTTCAGCTCAGGGGAAGCTTTCTCTGAAGGAAGTGTAAGCTTTTTCGTGCCCACAGAGTTTCGAGGTATTGCCATAATCCTTGAAATGGATAGGTAACTCTGAAGGATAAAGCATTGTTTCCTTCGGTGTTCGCGGTTCGGGGTGAGGGCTCATAAGTCAAACTTAAGGATGCTACGTGTTTGGATTCGACTGTTGGGGACTCCTCAACACTCGACATGACTTTTGCCTGGAAGGTTCTAGTTCTCATGACGGAAGAAATGTGTCTTTCTAGGAAATTTTCAAGGAATTTCACTTGTTCCGTCATGGGTTTGTGTGTGTAAACCGGCCTCCGGCAGTCGCATCTAAGCATAGGTCGGCATCTATGTCAATACCCGAACAAAAGATACGCATCAATACCGCGTCGGGTAAAGACAAGTCTGGGCTGGAGTGTATTAACACTGAAAACCTGGCCCAAGCTGCACCTATGGACTCCTTCTCGTACTGCTCGAAATCGAGGATCGCCCTTGGTAAAGAGACGATACGGGACATAGGGAAGAATGCAAGATAAAACTTGTCTTTAAGTTCCTCCCAATCCTCATGC
>JAHUYU010000577.1:0-19834 GCA_030439765.1 Tripidium arundinaceum | reverse complement strand
TCTATGTTTACTTAGCTTTATTCTTACTTGTTTGCGGGTTCGTCGTCCGTCCCCGTGGCGGATACTCTAGTAGAGGACTCCTGATAAAGACGGAAGTTCCTAGCTAACGCTAGAGTAGTAGTCGATAGCGTAGACGTGGTGTCTAGGCTAGAGGCTATCTTCGTTTGCCTCGTGCCCCACGGTTGAGGGGTAGGCGGCAGGTGGTGACAGCCCTGTCCGTCTCTTGTAATCCCCCACATTCGGGTTCGGCGTAGAGCTACAGGCCGGAGGTACTTGGCAGACCAAGTATAAGCCGGTGCCCGAAGTAAGCGAGTAAAAGTAGAGTTTATCTATCCATAGACCCTAAAACCATAGGAATCCTTCTCTACCCTTGCCAACTCTATCCTTGTGTTGTCCTTGGACGAACTAGCTAGAAGAATACCTCCGTTCCCTGTGGAAAATACGATACCCTGAATACTTCCGGGTGAACTGCTACAACGGTAATTCCGTGCGCTTGCGGATTATTTCTGTATGCGTTAAGAAATACCAACAAACCCTTGGAGGCAGACGACTGGCTTCGTACCATCGAGCAGAAGTTCGAGCTTGTTAACTGTACTAATCTACAGAAGCCAATCTTTGCGGCCCAGCAGCTTAGAGGTGCCGCAGGAGTTTGGTGGGCAAACCTTGTCGATGTCCAGCCAGGTAGATCTTCTGGGAACACATCTGGAAACTCGCAAACTACCGGAATATCTTTGATCTCTTTCACTGAGGTTGCACAAACTCTACCCACTGCCCTCTTAGGTGTTGGAAAGTGGATAAGAAGTTGGGAACTGCTATCAGGTAAGTTTAGCCTCACTGTTCTATTCAGTGTATCTATAACAGCTCCCCGCTGATACATCCAATTCATACCTAGGATCACATCTATATCCTGATCCTTTAGGATTATCATAGTAGTGGGAAATATGTGCCCACCCAACTCTATAGGTACTTGATATACCATTTCCTTAGTACACAGACGTCCCTCGGGCGACTGTATAAAGAAATTCTCTTTTGTTTCCTCAATTGGGATTACATGCTTTAGGACAAAGGTTCGATTGATCAATGTATGCGATGAACCAGAATCAAAAAGCATAACTGCAGGGTGATTGGCAACAGGAAACGTACCCATCATCACGGGCTCTCCCTCTGGTATTGCTTCAGCCTGGGTGTAGAAGACACGCCCAGTTTTCTTCTCAGCTTTACCCTTCTGGGCATTTTGATTATTGTTCCTGTTCTGGTTTTGCTGCTGATTTCCAGGAGATCTCTGGAAATTGGGATTATACTGTTTTGGAAGAGGACACTCACGGGAGAAGTGACCCGGTTTCCCACAATTCTAACATGGGTAATTGTTGTTCTGGGGAGTGGGTTACGAATGACTGGGGCATTCGGCTGTCGTGGAGCGGGAAGAGCTGCAGTAGGACAAACAAATGTCTGTTGCCTTGCCTGGAATTGGGTGGATGGAATGGAGGACGGAAAGGTTGGCGTGAATGGTTCTGTGGGTGATATACGACCCTTTGGCGCTTTTGGTTTGCGCTAAAAGATCCGGACACACCTTTCTTCTTCTTCGCCTCCTTGTGTTGGCGATACTTCTCCTCCGAAGCTATAGCTATGTTAACCGCCTCATGATATGTGACATTGGAACAAGTAGTCATCATCATTTGCAACTTCGTGTTCAGACCCCTCATGAAGCAGTGTTTCTTTTTGGGATCCATGTTAACATACTCGGTAGCATATTGGGCTAGATGATTAAACTTCCCCACATACTGTATTACCGGTTGATCACCTTGACGAAGAGCAAGAAACTCTTCCAACTTCATGGTCATAATCCCTTCTGGGATATAATGAGCATGGAAAGCAGTGCGGAACTCTTCCCATGTTATACGGCGATCTTCTGGCTGGACATCGACAAGGTTTGCCCACCAAACTCCTGCGGCACCTCTAAGCTGCTGGGCCGCAAAGATTGGCTTCTGTAGATTAGTACAGTTAACAAGCTCGAACTTCTGCTCGATGGTACGAAGCCAGTCGTCTGCCTCCAAGGGTTTGTTGGTATTTCTTAACGCATACAGAAATAATCCGCAAGCGCACGGAATTACCGTTGTAGCAGTTCACCCGGAAGTATTCAGGGTATCGTATTTTCCACAGGGAACGGAGGTATTCTTCTAGCTAGTTCGTCCAAGGACAACACAAGGATAGAGTTGGCAAGGGTAGAGAAGGATTCCTATGGTTTTAGGGTCTATGGATAGATAAACTCTACTTTTACTCGCTTACTTCGGGCACCGGCTTATACTTGGTCTGCCAAGTACCTCCGGCCTGTAGCTCTACGCCGAACCCGAATGTGGGGGATTACAAGAGACGGACAGGGCTGTCACCACCTGCCGCCTACCCCTCAACCGTGGGGCACGAGGCAAACGAAGATAGCCTCTAGCCTAGACACCACGTCTACGCTATCGACTACTACTCTAGCGTTAGCTAGGAACTTCCGTCTTTATCAGGAGTCCTCTACTAGAGTATCCGCCACGGGGACGGACGACGAACCCGCAAACAAGTAAGAATAAAGCTAAGTAAACATAGACTTAGAAGCATAAGAACCACGAACACTCACTTAGCGGATGGATCCGTTGAGGTACAAGTGCTCGTCGAGGTACAAGCTCGGGGAGACACCGACAAGCCCGGCGCTTCCCCGTTCTCTTCCCTCACATCTCTCCCTACTAACTCTAATAGCTATCTAGGGCCTAAGCCCTTGGAATGATGCTCAAGTGTGGTGCTCTTCCTCCTTGGTGTGTTGTTGAATGAGGGGGGAGAGGTCCTCCTTTTATAGGTGGAGAGGAGGGGTGTATTCCTTGGAATATTCCCTGGATCCCCTCACATGGAAAGAACAAACCGCCTCCCCGCATTGATTATGCCGACATCCCCACCTGGACCGACCATGGGAAGGCGGTAAGAGGCGGCCTGTGAAGTTTGGGCCCGAAAGGAGCCACTAGGGGTGCGGCCGCACCCCCACTGAGGCCTTTGGGCCCCATCTTTTGTGGGTGACCTTCTTTTGTCTTCTTGAGTGAGCCTATGTCGGGGCTTTGCGGAGATGAGGTGATTTGATTTGGGTTTGTCTTTGTTCTCCTCTCTTTTGAGCCCTGTTTTGCTTGGTTGTGGGCTCTGTCTCTCTTGGGCTCTTGTCGGGTAATAATTTGCTAAGTTTCTTGTACACTTTAGGCTCTTTTTATGTGCAATCCCAACATGTCCTCCTGCAAATGAGTAATCACCAAAACTTGTGGAATTGATTAGTTATAATCCCTATCACTAAGTTTGGTGTTCATTTTAGCGGATTTTATGTGAGAGTTGGCGGTTAGGAATAGGAGTTAAGGACCGCCAACAAACTCCCCCACACTTTGCCCGCTCAGAAATGAAAGTAAGCATGAGCATAACATTTTTAAGACATATGGCTTACATGAAGGTTATTGCAATACATTCCTTACGCAAGTGGGAAATGTGGCATTAGCTAACATGTTTCCTTGGGTTGTTGAAAGGTGGAACAGCTCTGAAGCAAAGTCATCTTCCCAATTTCATATCTTAGCAACTTGGAGTTTTGAAAGTTTTCTTAAGCAAAAGCATAGTTCACTTTATACTCCTCAAATGGTACTCTCGAATCACTCAGTGGTGTATGAATCCTTACCAAGGCAAAGCAATGTTTTTGCCTTCTTTTGTTTTCTCCTACTTCTAAAAAGGTTTATGTGGAGCTTTTAGGTAGGGATAAACAAAGATAGCATACTTGTATTGCATATGTTGTAAAGTCAAATCGAGGATCCAAGGAGAGAAGTGCCATACTCTTAGATCAAGATGTGCATGTGTGTGGATAATGGTAAACTAAAACTATACTCCATGTTCTAAAAGATAGTGATCTCTCTTTGAATATGTGGTTTAGAAGAAGAGACATGGCTATGCAAAAAAAAAGCTTAAAAAAATATGGACACATGAAGGTCCAAGCACAAAAGAAAAAAAAATGATGAGCACATGAAGGCTCATGTATTGAAAAGGAAAAAAAAGAAAGAGAAAGAAGAAAGATAGCCATGTTTCAAAATAATAAGTTATAGAGAGAGATCATATCTACAAAAGGAGTATAGTTTTAGTTTACCATTATCCACACACATGCACATCTTGATCTAAGAGTATGGCACTTCTCTCCTTGGATCCTCGATTTGACTTTACAACATATGCAATACAAGTATGCTATCTTTGTTTATCCCTACCTAAAAGCTCCACATAAACCTTTTTAGAAGTAGGAGAAAACAAAAGAAGGCAAAAACATTGCTTTGCCTTGGTAAGGATTCATACACCACTGAGTGATTCGAGAGTACCATTTGAGGAGTATAAAGTGAACTATGCTTTTGCTTAAGAAAACTTTCAAAACTCCAAGTTGCTAAGATATGAAATTGGGAAGATGACTTTGCTTCAGAGCTGTTCCACCTTTCAACAACCCAAGGAAACATGTTAGCTAATGCCACATTTCCCACTTGCGTAAGGAATGTATTGCAATAACCTTCATGTAAGCCATATGTCTTAAAAATGTTATGCTCATGCTTACTTTCATTTCTGAGCGGGCAAAGTGTGGGGGAGTTTGTTGGCGGTCCTTAACTCCTATTCCTAACCGCCAACTCTCACATAAAATCCGCTAAAATGAACACCAAACTTAGTGATAGGGATTATAACTAATCAATTCCACAAGTTTTGGTGATTACTCATTTGCAGGAGGACATGTTGGGATTGCACATAAAAAGAGCCTAAAGTGTACAAGAAACTTAGCAAATTATTACCCGACAAGAGCCCAAGAGAGACAGAGCCCACAACCAAGCAAAACAGGGCTCAAAAGAGAGGAGAACAAAGACAAACCCAAATCAAATCACCTCATCTCCGCAAAGCCCCGACATAGGCTCACTCAAGAAGACAAAAGAAGGTCACCCACAAAAGATGGGGCCCAAAGGCCTCAGTGGGGGTGCGGCCGCACCCCTAGTGGCTCCTTTCGGGCCCAAACTTCACAGGCCGCCTCTTACCGCCTTCCCATGGTCGGTCCAGGTGGGGATGTCGGCATAATCAATGCGGGGAGGCGGTTTGTTCTTTCCATGTGAGGGGATCCAGGGAATATTCCAAGGAATACACCCCTCCTCTCCACCTATAAAAGGAGGACCTCTCCCCCCTCATTCAACAACACACCAAGGAGGAAGAGCACCACACTTGAGCATCATTCCAAGGGCTTAGGCCCTAGATAGCTATTAGAGTTAGTAGGGAGAGATGTGAGGGAAGAGAACGGGGAAGCGCCGGGCTTGTCGGTGTCTCCCCGAGCTTGTACCTCGACGAGCACTTGTACCTCAACGGATCCATCCGCTAAGTGAGTGTTCGTGGTTCTTATGCTTCTAAGTCTATGTTTACTTAGCTTTATTCTTACTTGTTTGCGGGTTCGTCGTCCGTCCCCGTGGCGGATACTCTAGTAGAGGACTCCTGATAAAGACGGAAGTTCCTAGCTAACGCTAGAGTAGTAGTCGATAGCGTAGACGTGGTGTCTAGGCTAGAGGCTATCTTCGTTTGCCTCGTGCCCCACGGTTGAGGGGTAGGCGGCAGGTGGTGACAGCCCTGTCCGTCTCTTGTAATCCCCCACATTCGGGTTCGGCGTAGAGCTACAGGCCGGAGGTACTTGGCAGACCAAGTATAAGCCGGTGCCCGAAGTAAGCGAGTAAAAGTAGAGTTTATCTATCCATAGACCCTAAAACCATAGGAATCCTTCTCTACCCTTGCCAACTCTATCCTTGTGTTGTCCTTGGACGAACTAGCTAGAAGAATACCTCCGTTCCCTGTGGAAAATACGATACCCTGAATACTTCCGGGTGAACTGCTACAACGGTAATTCCGTGCGCTTGCGGATTATTTCTGTATGCGTTAAGAAATACCAACAAACCCTTGGAGGCAGACGACTGGCTTCGTACCATCGAGCAGAAGTTCGAGCTTGTTAACTGTACTAATCTACAGAAGCCAATCTTTGCGGCCCAGCAGCTTAGAGGTGCCGCAGGAGTTTGGTGGGCAAACCTTGTCGATGTCCAGCCAGAAGATCGCCGTATAACATGGGAAGAGTTCCGCACTGCTTTCCATGCTCATTATATCCCAGAAGGGATTATGACCATGAAGTTGGAAGAGTTTCTTGCTCTTCGTCAAGGTGATCAACCGGTAATACAGTATGTGGGGAAGTTTAATCATCTAGCCCAATATGCTACCGAGTATGTTAACATGGATCCCAAAAAGAAACACTGCTTCATGAGGGGTCTGAACACGAAGTTGCAAATGATGATGACTACTTGTTCCAATGTCACATATCATGAGGCGGTTAACATAGCTATAGCTTCGGAGGAGAAGTATCGCCAACACAAGGAGGCGAAGAAGAAGAAAGGTGTGTCCGGATCTTTTAGCGCAAACCAAAAGCGCCAAAGGGTCGTATATCACCCACAGAACCATTCACGCCAACCTTTCCGTCCTCCATTCCATCCACCCAATTCCAGGCAAGGCAACAGACATTTGTTTGTCCTACTGCAGCTCTTCCCGCTCCACGACAGCCGAATGCCCCAGTCATTCGTAACCCCACTCCCCAGAACAACAATTACCCATGTTAGAATTGTGGGAAACCGGGTCACTTCTCCCGTGAGTGTCCTCTTCCAAAACAGTATAATCCCAATTTCCAGAGATCTCCTGGAAATCAGCAGCAAAACCAGAACAGGAACAATAATCAAAATGCCCAGAAGGGTAAAGCTGAGAAGAAAACTGGGCGTGTCTTCTACACCCAGGCTGAAGCAATACCAGAGGGAGAGCCCGTGATGATGGGTACGTTTCCTGTTGCCAATCACCCTGCAGTTATGCTTTTTGATTCTGGTTCATCGCATACATTGATCAATCGAACCTTTGTCCTAAAGCATGTAATCCCAATTGAGGAAACAAAAGAGAATTTCTTTATACAGTCGCCCGAGGGACGTCTGTGTACTAAGGAAATGGTATATCAAGTACCTATAGAGTTGGGTGGGCACATATTTCCCACTACTATGATAATCCTAAAGGATCAGGATATAGATGTGATCCTAGGTATGAATTGGATGTATCAGCGGGGAGCTGTTATAGATACACTGAATAGAACAGTGAGGCTAAACTTACCTGATAGCAGTTCCCAACTTCTTATCCACTTTCCAACACCTAAGAGGGCAGTGGGTAGAGTTTGTGCAACCTCAGTGAAAGAGATCAAAGATATTCCGGTAGTTTGCGAGTTTCCAGATGTGTTCCCAGAAGATCTACCTGGCTGGACATCGACAAGGTTTGCCCACCAAACTCCTGCGGCACCTCTAAGCTGCTGGGCCGCAAAGATTGGCTTCTGTAGATTAGTACAGTTAACAAGCTCGAACTTCTGCTCGATGGTACGAAGCCAGTCGTCTGCCTCCAAGGGTTTGTTGGTATTTCTTAACGCATACAGAAATAATCCGCAAGCGCACGGAATTACCGTTGTAGCAGTTCACCCGGAAGTATTCAGGGTATCGTATTTTCCACAGGGAACGGAGGTATTCTTCTAGCTAGTTCGTCCAAGGACAACACAAGGATAGAGTTGGCAAGGGTAGAGAAGGATTCCTATGGTTTTAGGGTCTATGGATAGATAAACTCTACTTTTACTCGCTTACTTCGGGCACCGGCTTATACTTGGTCTGCCAAGTACCTCCGGCCTGTAGCTCTACGCCGAACCCGAATGTGGGGGATTACAAGAGACGGACAGGGCTGTCACCACCTGCCGCCTACCCCTCAACCGTGGGGCACGAGGCAAACGAAGATAGCCTCTAGCCTAGACACCACGTCTACGCTATCGACTACTACTCTAGCGTTAGCTAGGAACTTCCGTCTTTATCAGGAGTCCTCTACTAGAGTATCCGCCACGGGGACGGACGACGAACCCGCAAACAAGTAAGAATAAAGCTAAGTAAACATAGACTTAGAAGCATAAGAACCACGAACACTCACTTAGCGGATGGATCCGTTGAGGTACAAGTGCTCGTCGAGGTACAAGCTCGGGGAGACACCGACAAGCCCGGCGCTTCCCCGTTCTCTTCCCTCACATCTCTCCCTACTAACTCTAATAGCTATCTAGGGCCTAAGCCCTTGGAATGATGCTCAAGTGTGGTGCTCTTCCTCCTTGGTGTGTTGTTGAATGAGGGGGGAGAGGTCCTCCTTTTATAGGTGGAGAGGAGGGGTGTATTCCTTGGAATATTCCCTGGATCCCCTCACATGGAAAGAACAAACCGCCTCCCCGCATTGATTATGCCGACATCCCCACCTGGACCGACCATGGGAAGGCGGTAAGAGGCGGCCTGTGAAGTTTGGGCCCGAAAGGAGCCACTAGGGGTGCGGCCGCACCCCCACTGAGGCCTTTGGGCCCCATCTTTTGTGGGTGACCTTCTTTTGTCTTCTTGAGTGAGCCTATGTCGGGGCTTTGCGGAGATGAGGTGATTTGATTTGGGTTTGTCTTTGTTCTCCTCTCTTTTGAGCCCTGTTTTGCTTGGTTGTGGGCTCTGTCTCTCTTGGGCTCTTGTCGGGTAATAATTTGCTAAGTTTCTTGTACACTTTAGGCTCTTTTTATGTGCAATCCCAACATGTCCTCCTGCAAATGAGTAATCACCAAAACTTGTGGAATTGATTAGTTATAATCCCTATCACTAAGTTTGGTGTTCATTTTAGCGGATTTTATGTGAGAGTTGGCGGTTAGGAATAGGAGTTAAGGACCGCCAACAAACTCCCCCACACTTTGCCCGCTCAGAAATGAAAGTAAGCATGAGCATAACATTTTTAAGACATATGGCTTACATGAAGGTTATTGCAATACATTCCTTACGCAAGTGGGAAATGTGGCATTAGCTAACATGTTTCCTTGGGTTGTTGAAAGGTGGAACAGCTCTGAAGCAAAGTCATCTTCCCAATTTCATATCTTAGCAACTTGGAGTTTTGAAAGTTTTCTTAAGCAAAAGCATAGTTCACTTTATACTCCTCAAATGGTACTCTCGAATCACTCAGTGGTGTATGAATCCTTACCAAGGCAAAGCAATGTTTTTGCCTTCTTTTGTTTTCTCCTACTTCTAAAAAGGTTTATGTGGAGCTTTTAGGTAGGGATAAACAAAGATAGCATACTTGTATTGCATATGTTGTAAAGTCAAATCGAGGATCCAAGGAGAGAAGTGCCATACTCTTAGATCAAGATGTGCATGTGTGTGGATAATGGTAAACTAAAACTATACTCCTTTTGTAGATATGATCTCTCTCTATAACTTATTATTTTGAAACATGGCTATCTTTCTTCTTTCTCTTTCTTTTTTTTCCTTTTCAATACATGAGCCTTCATGTGCTCATCATTTTTTTTTCTTTTGTGCTTGGACCTTCATGTGTCCATATTTTTTTAAGCTTTTTTTTGCATAGCCATGTCTCTTCTTCTAAACCACATATTCAAAGAGAGATCACTATCTTTTAGAACATGGAGTATAGTTTTAGTTTACCATTATCCACACACATGCACATCTTGATCTAAGAGTATGGCACTTCTCTCCTTGGATCCTCGATTTGACTTTACAACATATGCAATACAAGTATGCTATCTTTGTTTATCCCTACCTAAAAGCTCCACATAAACCTTTTTAGAAGTAGGAGAAAACAAAAGAAGGCAAAAACATTGCTTTGCCTTGGTAAGGATTCATACACCACTGAGTGATTCGAGAGTACCATTTGAGGAGTATAAAGTGAACTATGCTTTTGCTTAAGAAAACTTTCAAAACTCCAAGTTGCTAAGATATGAAATTGGGAAGATGACTTTGCTTCAGAGCTGTTCCACCTTTCAACAACCCAAGGAAACATGTTAGCTAATGCCACATTTCCCACTTGCGTAAGGAATGTATTGCAATAACCTTCATGTAAGCCATATGTCTTAAAAATGTTATGCTCATGCTTACTTTCATTTCTGAGCGGGCAAAGTGTGGGGGAGTTTGTTGGCGGTCCTTAACTCCTATTCCTAACCGCCAACTCTCACATAAAATCCGCTAAAATGAACACCAAACTTAGTGATAGGGATTATAACTAATCAATTCCACAAGTTTTGGTGATTACTCATTTGCAGGAGGACATGTTGGGATTGCACATAAAAAGAGCCTAAAGTGTACAAGAAACTTAGCAAATTATTACCCGACAAGAGCCCAAGAGAGACAGAGCCCACAACCAAGCAAAACAGGGCTCAAAAGAGAGGAGAACAAAGACAAACCCAAATCAAATCACCTCATCTCCGCAAAGCCCCGACATAGGCTCACTCAAGAAGACAAAAGAAGGTCACCCACAAAAGATGGGGCCCAAAGGCCTCAGTGGGGGTGCGGCCGCACCCCTAGTGGCTCCTTTCGGGCCCAAACTTCACAGGCCGCCTCTTACCGCCTTCCCATGGTCGGTCCAGGTGGGGATGTCGGCATAATCAATGCGGGGAGGCGGTTTGTTCTTTCCATGTGAGGGGATCCAGGGAATATTCCAAGGAATACACCCCTCCTCTCCACCTATAAAAGGAGGACCTCTCCCCCCTCATTCAACAACACACCAAGGAGGAAGAGCACCACACTTGAGCATCATTCCAAGGGCTTAGGCCCTAGATAGCTATTAGAGTTAGTAGGGAGAGATGTGAGGGAAGAGAACGGGGAAGCGCCGGGCTTGTCGGTGTCTCCCCGAGCTTGTACCTCGACGAGCACTTGTACCTCAACGGATCCATCCGCTAAGTGAGTGTTCGTGGTTCTTATGCTTCTAAGTCTATGTTTACTTAGCTTTATTCTTACTTGTTTGCGGGTTCGTCGTCCGTCCCCGTGGCGGATACTCTAGTAGAGGACTCCTGATAAAGACGGAAGTTCCTAGCTAACGCTAGAGTAGTAGTCGATAGCGTAGACGTGGTGTCTAGGCTAGAGGCTATCTTCGTTTGCCTCGTGCCCCACGGTTGAGGGGTAGGCGGCAGGTGGTGACAGCCCTGTCCGTCTCTTGTAATCCCCCACATTCGGGTTCGGCGTAGAGCTACAGGCCGGAGGTACTTGGCAGACCAAGTATAAGCCGGTGCCCGAAGTAAGCGAGTAAAAGTAGAGTTTATCTATCCATAGACCCTAAAACCATAGGAATCCTTCTCTACCCTTGCCAACTCTATCCTTGTGTTGGCGATACTTCTCCTCCGAAGCTATAGCTATGTTAACCGCCTCATGATATGTGACATTGGAACAAGTAGTCATCATCATTTGCAACTTCGTGTTCAGACCCCTCATGAAGCAGTGTTTCTTTTTGGGATCCATGTTAACATACTCGGTAGCATATTGGGCTAGATGATTAAACTTCCCCACATACTGTATTACCGGTTGATCACCTTGACGAAGAGCAAGAAACTCTTCCAACTTCATGGTCATAATCCCTTCTGGGATATAATGAGCATGGAAAGCAGTGCGGAACTCTTCCCATGTTATACGGCGATCTTCTGGCTGGACATCGACAAGGTTTGCCCACCAAACTCCTGCGGCACCTCTAAGCTGCTGGGCCGCAAAGATTGGCTTCTGTAGATTAGTACAGTTAACAAGCTCGAACTTCTGCTCGATGGTACGAAGCCAGTCGTCTGCCTCCAAGGGTTTGTTGGTATTTCTTAACGCATACAGAAATAATCCGCAAGCGCACGGAATTACCGTTGTAGCAGTTCACCCGGAAGTATTCAGGGTATCGTATTTTCCACAGGGAACGGAGGTATTCTTCTAGCTAGTTCGTCCAAGGACAACACAAGGATAGAGTTGGCAAGGGTAGAGAAGGATTCCTATGGTTTTAGGGTCTATGGATAGATAAACTCTACTTTTACTCGCTTACTTCGGGCACCGGCTTATACTTGGTCTGCCAAGTACCTCCGGCCTGTAGCTCTACGCCGAACCCGAATGTGGGGGATTACAAGAGACGGACAGGGCTGTCACCACCTGCCGCCTACCCCTCAACCGTGGGGCACGAGGCAAACGAAGATAGCCTCTAGCCTAGACACCACGTCTACGCTATCGACTACTACTCTAGCGTTAGCTAGGAACTTCCGTCTTTATCAGGAGTCCTCTACTAGAGTATCCGCCACGGGGACGGACGACGAACCCGCAAACAAGTAAGAATAAAGCTAAGTAAACATAGACTTAGAAGCATAAGAACCACGAACACTCACTTAGCGGATGGATCCGTTGAGGTACAAGTGCTCGTCGAGGTACAAGCTCGGGGAGACACCGACAAGCCCGGCGCTTCCCCGTTCTCTTCCCTCACATCTCTCCCTACTAACTCTAATAGCTATCTAGGGCCTAAGCCCTTGGAATGATGCTCAAGTGTGGTGCTCTTCCTCCTTGGTGTGTTGTTGAATGAGGGGGGAGAGGTCCTCCTTTTATAGGTGGAGAGGAGGGGTGTATTCCTTGGAATATTCCCTGGATCCCCTCACATGGAAAGAACAAACCGCCTCCCCGCATTGATTATGCCGACATCCCCACCTGGACCGACCATGGGAAGGCGGTAAGAGGCGGCCTGTGAAGTTTGGGCCCGAAAGGAGCCACTAGGGGTGCGGCCGCACCCCCACTGAGGCCTTTGGGCCCCATCTTTTGTGGGTGACCTTCTTTTGTCTTCTTGAGTGAGCCTATGTCGGGGCTTTGCGGAGATGAGGTGATTTGATTTGGGTTTGTCTTTGTTCTCCTCTCTTTTGAGCCCTGTTTTGCTTGGTTGTGGGCTCTGTCTCTCTTGGGCTCTTGTCGGGTAATAATTTGCTAAGTTTCTTGTACACTTTAGGCTCTTTTTATGTGCAATCCCAACATGTCCTCCTGCAAATGAGTAATCACCAAAACTTGTGGAATTGATTAGTTATAATCCCTATCACTAAGTTTGGTGTTCATTTTAGCGGATTTTATGTGAGAGTTGGCGGTTAGGGAAATAGGAGTTAAGGACCGCCAACAAACTCCCCCACACTTTGCCCGCTCAGAAATGAAAGTAAGCATGAGCATAACATTTTTAAGACATATGGCTTACATGAAGGTTATTGCAATACATTCCTTACGCAAGTGGGAAATGTGGCATTAGCTAACATGTTTCCTTGGGTTGTTGAAAGGTGGAACAGCTCTGAAGCAAAGTCATCTTCCCAATTTCATATCTTAGCAACTTGGAGTTTTGAAAGTTTTCTTAAGCAAAAGCATAGTTCACTTTATACTCCTCAAATGGTACTCTCGAATCACTCAGTGGTGTATGAATCCTTACCAAGGCAAAGCAATGTTTTTGCCTTCTTTTGTTTTCTCCTACTTCTAAAAAGGTTTATGTGGAGCTTTTAGGTAGGGATAAACAAAGATAGCATACTTGTATTGCATATGTTGTAAAGTCAAATCGAGGATCCAAGGAGAGAAGTGCCATACTCTTAGATCAAGATGTGCATGTGTGTGGATAATGGTAAACTAAAACTATACTCCTTTTGTAGATATGATCTCTCTCTATAACTTATTATTTTGAAACATGGCTATCTTTCTTCTTTCTCTTTCTTTTTTTTCCTTTTCAATACATGAGCCTTCATGTGCTCATCATTTTTTTTTCTTTTGTGCTTGGACCTTCATGTGTCCATATTTTTTTAAGCTTTTTTTTGCATAGCCATGTCTCTTCTTCTAAACCACATATTCAAAGAGAGATCACTATCTTTTAGAACATGGAGTATTTACCTAACAAACACATTTTTTTGTCTACTCCCAGTGTAGGAGTAGATTTTTTTTGTGTGGATGGAAGCATGTTTTTGCATACTCCCAGTGTAGGAGCAGCAAGTGGATGTGGGTGTACGTGATCTTGATCTTTGGAGCATGATAAATCTCTCAACAAGGGTCAACAAGACTTGACCAAACTCAATACAATAACAAGCAGCATATGTGGAA
The DNA here is from genome assembly GCA_030439765.1 of Tripidium arundinaceum. Lineage (NCBI taxonomy): Eukaryota > Viridiplantae > Streptophyta > Magnoliopsida > Poales > Poaceae > Tripidium > Tripidium arundinaceum. Next base: position 5,846 of record JAHUYU010000577.1, on the reverse strand, counting down.
GGCTTGAAACTTGCAAGATGTCACATTTGGCTTTGGTAGGAATTGCTCACCAAATGAGGAGTATGTGATACTATGGTTTTATAACATTTTTATCAAAACAACTTCTCCAAGTACTTTGAATAGAAACGGTAGGATTTCTAAGTCAGAACTATATCACCCCTCACAACAACTTAGTCAACATGATTGTCCTATCAAAATATTTTCCCACAAGCATAAGTGTATGTAAATGGAACAAACTTTATGCATGCTTCTACCTTAAAGATGTTATGAACATGTTACTTTTGGAAAATTGAACGAAGTGTGGTTTACAAAATTGCATGGAGGTGGAGCGACATTTGTTTTGCATTTTTAATTCATTAAATATTAAATTTCAGAATTTTTAGGAGAGTTGAGGGTATTTTTGCACAAACCATCGTTGTAGAGGAGGGAGTTAAAAGGATTCAGATGTGGTTTGGCTAAACCAAAGGTTTAGCCAATCCTCTCTGAAATTATCTGTCTCGTCCTTCCTGCATGATGGATCGTTTGATGATTGTGCAACGTGTTGGTGGGAGATCTTGAATGTGAGTTTGTTGAGAGATCTCCCTCACACTTATTCTTGTACCTGTTTTATTTGATAAAGAAAAACAAAAAAAATGTGTTTGTTAGGTAAATACTCCATGTTCTAAAAGATAGTGATCTCTCTCTATAACTTATTATTTTGAAACATGGCTATCTTTCTTCTTTCTCTTTCTTTTTTTTCCTTTTCAATACATGAGCCTTCATGTGCTCATCATTTTTTTTTCTTTTGTGCTTGGACCTTCATGTGTCCATATTTTTTTAAGCTTTTTTTTGCATAGCCATGTCTCTTCTTCTAAACCACATATTCAAAGAGAGATCACTATCTTTTAGAACATGGAGTATAGTTTTAGTTTACCATTATCCACACACATGCACATCTTGATCTAAGAGTATGGCACTTCTCTCCTTGGATCCTCGATTTGACTTTACAACATATGCAATACAAGTATGCTATCTTTGTTTATCCCTACCTAAAAGCTCCACATAAACCTTTTTAGAAGTAGGAGAAAACAAAAGAAGGCAAAAACATTGCTTTGCCTTGGTAAGGATTCATACACCACTGAGTGATTCGAGAGTACCATTTGAGGAGTATAAAGTGAACTATGCTTTTGCTTAAGAAAACTTTCAAAACTCCAAGTTGCTAAGATATGAAATTGGGAAGATGACTTTGCTTCAGAGCTGTTCCACCTTTCAACAACCCAAGGAAACATGTTAGCTAATGCCACATTTCCCACTTGCGTAAGGAATGTATTGCAATAACCTTCATGTAAGCCATATGTCTTAAAAATGTTATGCTCATGCTTACTTTCATTTCTGAGCGGGCAAAGTGTGGGGGAGTTTGTTGGCGGTCCTTAACTCCTATTCCTAACCGCCAACTCTCACATAAAATCCGCTAAAATGAACACCAAACTTAGTGATAGGGATTATAACTAATCAATTCCACAAGTTTTGGTGATTACTCATTTGCAGGAGGACATGTTGGGATTGCACATAAAAAGAGCCTAAAGTGTACAAGAAACTTAGCAAATTATTACCCGACAAGAGCCCAAGAGAGACAGAGCCCACAACCAAGCAAAACAGGGCTCAAAAGAGAGGAGAACAAAGACAAACCCAAATCAAATCACCTCATCTCCGCAAAGTCCCGACATAGGCTCACTCAAGAAGACAAAAGAAGGTCACCCACAAAAGATGGGGCCCAAAGGCCTCAGTGGGGGTGCGGCCGCACCCCTAGTGGCTCCTTTCGGGCCCAAACTTCACAGGCCGCCTCTTACCGCCTTCCCATGGTCGGTCCAGGTGGGGATGTCGGCATAATCAATGCGGGGAGGCGGTTTGTTCTTTCCATGTGAGGGGATCCAGGGAATATTCCAAGGAATACACCCCTCCTCTCCACCTATAAAAGGAGGACCTCTCCCCCCTCATTCAACAACACACCAAGGAGGAAGAGCACCACACTTGAGCATCATTCCAAGGGCTTAGGCCCTAGATAGCTATTAGAGTTAGTAGGGAGAGATGTGAGGGAAGAGAACGGGGAAGCGCCGGGCTTGTCGGTGTCTCCCCGAGCTTGTACCTCGACGAGCACTTGTACCTCAACGGATCCATCCGCTAAGTGAGTGTTCGTGGTTCTTATGCTTCTAAGTCTATGTTTACTTAGCTTTATTCTTACTTGTTTGCGGGTTCGTCGTCCGTCCCCGTGGCGGATACTCTAGTAGAGGACTCCTGATAAAGACGGAAGTTCCTAGCTAACGCTAGAGTAGTAGTCGATAGCGTAGACGTGGTGTCTAGGCTAGAGGCTATCTTCGTTTGCCTCGTGCCCCACGGTTGAGGGGTAGGCGGCAGGTGGTGACAGCCCTGTCCGTCTCTTGTAATCCCCCACATTCGGGTTCGGCGTAGAGCTACAGGCCGGAGGTACTTGGCAGACCAAGTATAAGCCGGTGCCCGAAGTAAGCGAGTAAAAGTAGAGTTTATCTATCCATAGACCCTAAAACCATAGGAATCCTTCTCTACCCTTGCCAACTCTATCCTTGTGTTGTCCTTGGACGAACTAGCTAGAAGAATACCTCCGTTCCCTGTGGAAAATACGATACCCTGAATACTTCCGGGTGAACTGCTACAACGGTAATTCCGTGCGCTTGCGGATTATTTCTGTATGCGTTAAGAAATACCAACAAACCCTTGGAGGCAGACGACTGGCTTCGTACCATCGAGCAGAAGTTCGAGCTTGTTAACTGTACTAATCTACAGAAGCCAATCTTTGCGGCCCAGCAGCTTAGAGGTGCCGCAGGAGTTTGGTGGGCAAACCTTGTCGATGTCCAGCCAGAAGATCGCCGTATAACATGGGAAGAGTTCCGCACTGCTTTCCATGCTCATTATATCCCAGAAGGGATTATGACCATGAAGTTGGAAGAGTTTCTTGCTCTTCGTCAAGGTGATCAACCGGTAATACAGTATGTGGGGAAGTTTAATCATCTAGCCCAATATGCTACCGAGTATGTTAACATGGATCCCAAAAAGAAACACTGCTTCATGAGGGGTCTGAACACGAAGTTGCAAATGATGATGACTACTTGTTCCAATGTCACATATCATGAGGCGGTTAACATAGCTATAGCTTCGGAGGAGAAGTATCGCCAACACAAGGATAGAGTTGGCAAGGGTAGAGAAGGATTCCTATGGTTTTAGGGTCTATGGATAGATAAACTCTACTTTTACTCGCTTACTTCGGGCACCGGCTTATACTTGGTCTGCCAAGTACCTCCGGCCTGTAGCTCTACGCCGAACCCGAATGTGGGGGATTACAAGAGACGGACAGGGCTGTCACCACCTGCCGCCTACCCCTCAACCGTGGGGCACGAGGCAAACGAAGATAGCCTCTAGCCTAGACACCACGTCTACGCTATCGACTACTACTCTAGCGTTAGCTAGGAACTTCCGTCTTTATCAGGAGTCCTCTACTAGAGTATCCGCCACGGGGACGGACGACGAACCCGCAAACAAGTAAGAATAAAGCTAAGTAAACATAGACTTAGAAGCATAAGAACCACGAACACTCACTTAGCGGATGGATCCGTTGAGGTACAAGTGCTCGTCGAGGTACAAGCTCGGGGAGACACCGACAAGCCCGGCGCTTCCCCGTTCTCTTCCCTCACATCTCTCCCTACTAACTCTAATAGCTATCTAGGGCCTAAGCCCTTGGAATGATGCTCAAGTGTGGTGCTCTTCCTCCTTGGTGTGTTGTTGAATGAGGGGGGAGAGGTCCTCCTTTTATAGGTGGAGAGGAGGGGTGTATTCCTTGGAATATTCCCTGGATCCCCTCACATGGAAAGAACAAACCGCCTCCCCGCATTGATTATGCCGACATCCCCACCTGGACCGACCATGGGAAGGCGGTAAGAGGCGGCCTGTGAAGTTTGGGCCCGAAAGGAGCCACTAGGGGTGCGGCCGCACCCCCACTGAGGCCTTTGGGCCCCATCTTTTGTGGGTGACCTTCTTTTGTCTTCTTGAGTGAGCCTATGTCGGGGCTTTGCGGAGATGAGGTGATTTGATTTGGGTTTGTCTTTGTTCTCCTCTCTTTTGAGCCCTGTTTTGCTTGGTTGTGGGCTCTGTCTCTCTTGGGCTCTTGTCGGGTAATAATTTGCTAAGTTTCTTGTACACTTTAGGCTCTTTTTATGTGCAATCCCAACATGTCCTCCTGCAAATGAGTAATCACCAAAACTTGTGGAATTGATTAGTTATAATCCCTATCACTAAGTTTGGTGTTCATTTTAGCGGATTTTATGTGAGAGTTGGCGGTTAGGAATAGGAGTTAAGGACCGCCAACAAACTCCCCCACACTTTGCCCGCTCAGAAATGAAAGTAAGCATGAGCATAACATTTTTAAGACATATGGCTTACATGAAGGTTATTGCAATACATTCCTTACGCAAGTGGGAAATGTGGCATTAGCTAACATGTTTCCTTGGGTTGTTGAAAGGTGGAACAGCTCTGAAGCAAAGTCATCTTCCCAATTTCATATCTTAGCAACTTGGAGTTTTGAAAGTTTTCTTAAGCAAAAGCATAGTTCACTTTATACTCCTCAAATGGTACTCTCGAATCACTCAGTGGTGTATGAATCCTTACCAAGGCAAAGCAATGTTTTTGCCTTCTTTTGTTTTCTCCTACTTCTAAAAAGGTTTATGTGGAGCTTTTAGGTAGGGATAAACAAAGATAGCATACTTGTATTGCATATGTTGTAAAGTCAAATCGAGGATCCAAGGAGAGAAGTGCCATACTCTTAGATCAAGATGTGCATGTGTGTGGATAATGGTAAACTAAAACTATACTCCATGTTCTAAAAGATAGTGATCTCTCTTTGAATATGTGGTTTAGAAGAAGAGACATGGCTATGCAAAAAAAAGCTTAAAAAAATATGGACACATGAAGGTCCAAGCACAAAAGAAAAAAAAATGATGAGCACATGAAGGCTCATGTATTGAAAAGGAAAAAAAAGAAAGAGAAAGAAGAAAGATAGCCATGTTTCAAAATAATAAGTTATAGAGAGAGATCACTATCTTTTAGAACATGGAGTATTTACCTAACAAACACATTTTTTTTGTTTTTCTTTATCAAATAAAACAGGTACAAGAATAAGTGTGAGGGAGATCTCTCAACAAACTCACATTCAAGATCTCCCACCAACACGTTGCACAATCATCAAACGATCCATCATGCAGGAAGGACGAGACAGATAATTTCAGAGAGGATTGGCTAAACCTTTGGTTTAGCCAAACCACATCTGAATCCTTTTAACTCCCTCCTCTACAACGATGGTTTGTGCAAAAATACCCTCAACTCTCCTAAAAATTCTGAAATTTAATATTTAATGAATTAAAAATGCAAAACAAATGTCGCTCCACCTCCATGCAATTTTGTAAACCACACTTCGTTCAATTTTCCAAAAGTAACATGTTCATAACATCTTTAAGGTAGAAGCATGCATAAAGTTTGTTCCATTTACATACACTTATGCTTGTGGGAAAATATTTTGATAGGACAATCATGTTGACTAAGTTGTTGTGAGGGGTGATATAGTTCTGACTTAGAAATCCTACCGTTTCTATTCAAAGTACTTGGAGAAGTTGTTTTGATAAAAATGTTATAAAACCATAGTATCACATACTCCTCATTTGGTGAGCAATTCCTACCAAAGCCAAATGTGACATCTTGCAAGTTTCAAGCCTTCCACATATGCTGCTTGTTATTGTATTGAGTTTGGTCAAGTCTTGTTGACCCTTGTTGAGAGATTTATCATG
>JAHUYU010003109.1:0-19600 GCA_030439765.1 Tripidium arundinaceum | reverse complement strand
ACGGCGCGCGTGCCGTGCCGCCCGCCGCGCTCGCTGCTGAGCACGGTCGGGGCCAAAGTCAAGGAGACGCTGTTCCCGGACGACCCGTTCCGCGCCGTGGCGCGCGAGCCCGCGGGGCGCCGCCGCGCGCTGGCCGTGCTCCGCTACCTCCTCCCCTGCCTCGAGTGGCTGTCGTCCTACTCGTTCGGCAAGCTCCGCTCCGACGTCGTCTCGGGACTCACCATCGCCAGCCTCGCCGTCCCGCAGGGCATCAGCTACGCAAGGCTCGCCGGACTCGACCCCGTCATCGGACTTTGTGAGTATCCTGTATCCATGCCATTGCCATGCATCATCTCTCTCTCTCTCTCTCTCTCTCTCTCTCTCTATATATATATATATATATATATAGAACTATATATATAGAACAACGTGACTAAACCCTGCCACGTACGCTCTTCCTACTCTACAGACTCCAGCTTCGTGCCGGCGCTGGTGTACGCGGTGCTGGGGAGTTCGCGGGAGCTGGCGGTGGGCAGCACGGCCGTCATCTCGCTGCTGTTCGCGTCCATGCTGGGGGCAGCGGCGTCGCCCGCGCAGGACCCGGCGCTGTACGCCAGCCTAGCCTTCACGGCCACCTTCTTCGCGGGCGCCTTCCAGGCGGCGCTGGGCGTCCTCCGCCTCGGCTTCCTCATCGACTTCCTCTCGCACGCCGCCATCGTCGGCTTCATGGGCGGCGCCGCCACCGTGGTGGCCCTGCAGCAGCTCAGGGGGGTTCCTCGGCCTCCCGCACTTCACACACGCCACCGACCTGCCCGCCGTCATGCGGTCCGTCTTCTCCCAGTCCGGACACTGGCTTTGGCAACCATTCCTTCTTGGAGCCTGCCTCTTCGTCTTCCTGCAGATCACGCGCTACATCGTGAGTACTAGCCTACAACGATTCCTTCCTCTTCTTATACAATGAACATACACACAGAATGATATATAATTCGTGTGCGCTGTCTAATCAATCTTCCTTTTGGCAGAGCAAGAGGCGCCCCAAGTTGTTTTGGATATCGGCGGCGGCGCCATTGGCGTCAATCATTGTCTCCACACTTCTGGTCTATCTCATCAATGGGGAAAAGTACAGTATTCAAACGGTGAGCATGCATGACCAGAAATAAGACATGTATATATCCTTAGCTATAACAATATAGTAATACTATGTATGAGACTAGCTGATGGCTAAACTTGCAACTGTACGTGCTAGATCGGCTACGTGAAGAAGGGCATAAATCCCCTGTCGGTCAAGAGTCTGCTCTTGTCGTCGCCACACACGTGGCTCGCCGCCAGGACCGGGATCATCACCGGCATTATCTCCCTCGCTGTAAGCACTTCGTTTTGTTTCCTCGTTGTGGCTTCTGCTATCTGCTACAGATCGATCGATCATCCGACATGGACATGCATGGTTTAATTAGTTTGTGTGTGCACTGCCACTGCATGCAGGAAGGGTCTGCGGTGGCGCGGAGCTTCGCCATGGCCAAGAACTACCACGTGGACGGGAACAAGGAGATGATCGCGTTCGGGGCGATGAACATGGTCGGCTCCTGCACCTCCTGCTACCTGACGGCGGCGCCCTTCTCGCGGTCGGCGGTGAACCGCGACGCCGGGTGCCGGACGGCCGCGTCCAACGCCGTCATGGCGGTGGCCGTGCTGGCCACGCTCCTCTTCCTGACGCCGCTCTTCCGCTACACGCCGCAGGCGGCGCTGTCGGCCATCATCACCTCGGCGATGCTGGGCGTCATCGACGTCCGCGCCGCGGCGCGCCTGGCGCGGGTGGACAGGGTCGACTTCTGCGTCTGCCTCGCCACCTTCCTGGGCGTCGTCTTCCGCAGCATCGACGTCGGCCTCGTCGTCGCCGTCGGCGTGCTGGTGCTCCGGATCCTGCTCTCCGTCGCGCGCCCGAGGACCACGGCTCTCGGGAAGGTGCCGGGCTCCACGGCGTACCGGAGGATGGACCAGTACGCCATGGCGCAGGCCACGCCGGGGGTGCTCGTCCTGCGCGTCGACTCGCCCATCTGCTTCGCCAACGCCAGCTACCTGCGGGAGAGGGTCTCGCGGTGGATCGACGACCACGAGGACCACATCAGGGCCTGTGGCGGGGAGAGCCTGCGATGCGTCGTGCTTGACATGGGAGCTGTCACGAGCATCGACTCGTCTGGTACTGGCATGCTGGAGGATCTCAAGAGGAGCCTTGACAAGAGATGCCTCCAGATAGCATTGGCCAATCCTGGCAGTGAGATTATGAGGAAACTTGACAAGTCCAAGGTGCTCCAAATCATCGGCGACGAGTGGATCTTCTTGACAGTAACCGACGCGTCTGATTATGCACGCAGAAACTGCAAGGTTGCAACTACTTTGCAAACTGTTCTATCGCCGGACGAGATGGTCTGAAGCTCTGAAAGGACGTGTGACGAACATATAGATAGATAGCGTAGCCGTACCCGTAGAGTACGAGTCGGCAAAGGAAAGCAGCAACTCTTACTCCAATCCTGGTTGGATAATCCTACTGGGCGTCTTGGAAAGAGGTATGTCGATACATACGACTCGATATTGGATTAAATAAATAATAAACACATTTAGGCCTTTTTAGATAATCAATCGAATCCTTATGATTCTGTTCGGTTCGGAGTAATAAAAAAATAATGAGCTAATTTTCTCCGTGATCTCTCTCAATAAGTATGCATGAATAATCAGGAACGTTTTTCCTCTGTATGTACAAACAGGCCTTTAATTTGTACATGGTATCAACAGTTTTGAAACGTCACATGTGTATACCTTGTCAGATCAATAACATATCTAAGACCACTAGATTCGTTCAGAATAAACGAGTTCAGCGCTCGGCTGATTAGGTCTTTTATGGTGAAATATGTTAATCTAGATTTAAGTTTTTAACTTGGCGTGGATGCTCGTATTTGTTCAGGATCTTTAACTAAGATTTAACGGTGTTTATACATTAGTGAGACATATATTTCTAAATTTATTTTAGGATTTAATGACATAATGATATCTTTTCAACAATAAGCGACACACCCTTCGATAGAGAGACGTCAATGGTGACTTCGTAAAGCTATTATGTTTCGAAAAAAATCATTTACAATAATCAAGCATTCACAATATTAGCATTATTATATTTATTTTATGCAAATATTGTCTTGTCAGTAATGTTGTTTAACTCCGGACCGAACAGAATCATAAGGATTCGATTGATTATCTAAAAAGGCCTAAATGTGTTTATTATTTATTTAATCCAATATCGAGTCGTATGTATCGACATACCTCTTTCCAAGACGCCCAGTAGGATTATCCAACCAGGATTGGAGTAAGAGTTGCTGCTTTCCTTTGCCGACTCGTACTCTACGGGTACGGCTACGCTATCTATCTATATGTTCGTCACACGTCCTTTCAGAGCTTCAGACCATCTCGTCCGGCGATAGAACAGTTTGCAAAGTAGTTGCAACCTTGCAGTTTCTGCGTGCATAATCAGACGCGTCGGTTACTGTCAAGAAGATCCACTCGTCGCCGATGATTTGGAGCACCTTGGACTTGTCAAGTTTCCTCATAATCTCACTGCCAGGATTGGCCAATGCTATCTGGAGGCATCTCTTGTCAAGGCTCCTCTTGAGATCCTCCAGCATGCCAGTACCAGACGAGTCGATGCTCGTGACAGCTCCCATGTCAAGCACGACGCATCGCAGGCTCTCCCCGCCACAGGCCCTGATGTGGTCCTCGTGGTCGTCGATCCACCGCGAGACCCTCTCCCGCAGGTAGCTGGCGTTGGCGAAGCAGATGGGCGAGTCGACGCGCAGGACGAGCACCCCCGGCGTGGCCTGCGCCATGGCGTACTGGTCCATCCTCCGGTACGCCGTGGAGCCCGGCACCTTCCCGAGAGCCGTGGTCCTCGGGCGCGCGACGGAGAGCAGGATCCGGAGCACCAGCACGCCGACGGCGACGACGAGGCCGACGTCGATGCTGCGGAAGACGACGCCCAGGAAGGTGGCGAGGCAGACGCAGAAGTCGACCCTGTCCACCCGCGCCAGGCGCGCCGCGGCGCGGACGTCGATGACGCCCAGCATCGCCGAGGTGATGATGGCCGACAGCGCCGCCTGCGGCGTGTAGCGGAAGAGCGGCGTCAGGAAGAGGAGCGTGGCCAGCACGGCCACCGCCATGACGGCGTTGGACGCGGCCGTCCGGCACCCGGCGTCGCGGTTCACCGCCGACCGCGAGAAGGGCGCCGCCGTCAGGTAGCAGGAGGTGCAGGAGCCGGCCATGTTCATCGCCCCGAACGCGATCATCTCCTTGTTCCCGTCCACGTGGTAGTTCTTGGCCATGGCGAAGCTCCGCGCCACCGCAGACCCTTCCTGCATGCAGTGGCAGTGCACACACAAACTAATTAAACCATGCATGTCCATGTCGGATGATCGATCGATCTGTAGCAGATAGCAGAAGCCACAACGAGGAAACAAAACGAAGTGCTTACAGCGAGGGAGATAATGCCGGTGATGATCCCGGTCCTGGCTGGCGAGCCACGTGTGTGGCGACGACAAGAGCAGACTCTTGACCGACAGGGGATTTATGCCCTTCTTCACGTAGCCGATCTAGCACGTACAGTTGCAAGTTTAGCCATCAGCTAGTCTCATACATAGTATTACTATATTGTTATAGCTAAGGATATATACATGTCTTATTTCTGGTCATGCATGCTCACCGTTTGAATACTGTACTTTTCCCCATTGATGAGATAGACCAGAAGTGTGGAGACAATGATTGACGCCAATGGCGCCGCCGCCGATATCCAAAACAACTTGGGGCGCCTCTTGCTCTGCCAAAAGGAAGATTGATTAGACAGCGCACACGAATTATATATCATTCTGTGTGTATGTTCATTGTATAAGAAGAGGAAGGAATCGTTGTAGGCTAGTACTCACGATGTAGCGCGTGATCTGCAGGAAGACGAAGAGGCAGGCTCCAAGAAGGAATGGTTGCCAAAGCCAGTGTCCGGACTGGGAGAAGACGGACCGCATGACGGCGGGCAGGTCGGTGGCGTGTGTGAAGTGCGGGAGGCCGAGGAACCCCCTGAGCTGCTGCAGGGCCACCACGGTGGCGGCGCCGCCCATGAAGCCGACGATGGCGGCGTGCGAGAGGAAGTCGATGAGGAAGCCGAGGCGGAGGACGCCCAGCGCCGCCTGGAAGGCGCCCGCGAAGAAGGTGGCCGTGAAGGCTAGGCTGGCGTACAGCGCCGGGTCCTGCGCGGGCGACGCCGCTGCCCCCAGCATGGACGCGAACAGCAGCGAGATGACGGCCGTGCTGCCCACCGCCAGCTCCCGCGAACTCCCCAGCACCGCGTACACCAGCGCCGGCACGAAGCTGGAGTCTGTAGAGTAGGAAGAGCGTACGTGGCAGGGTTTAGTCACGTTGTTCTATATATATAGTTCTATATATATATATATATATATATAGAGAGAGAGAGAGAGAGAGAGAGAGAGAGAGAGATGATGCATGGCAATGGCATGGATACAGGATACTCACAAAGTCCGATGACGGGGTCGAGTCCGGCGAGCCTTGCGTAGCTGATGCCCTGCGGGACGGCGAGGCTGGCGATGGTGAGTCCCGAGACGACGTCGGAGCGGAGCTTGCCGAACGAGTAGGACGACAGCCACTCGAGGCAGGGGAGGAGGTAGCGGAGCACGGCCAGCGCGCGGCGGCGCCCCGCGGGCTCGCGCGCCACGGCGCGGAACGGGTCGTCCGGGAACAGCGTCTCCTTGACTTTGGCCCCGACCGTGCTCAGCAGCGAGCGCGGCGGGGGCACCGGCACGCGCGCCGGGCGCCGGCGGGCGCCGTCGTCTGCCGCCGCCGCAGGCACGTCGATGACCTGCTGCACCACCACCATGGCTCTGCCTGCCTGCGTGTGCTACGTGCTAACGAATCTGTCAACTGGTGGATGTATGTGCAAACGAGATTGCGAATTGCGATCGAGAAAGGACGTGTGACGAACATATAGATAGATAGCGTAGCCGTACCCGTAGAGTACGAGTCGGCAAAGGAAAGCAGCAACTCTTACTCCAATCCTGGTTGGATAATCCTACTGGGCGTCTTGGAAAGAGGTATGTCGATACATACGACTCGATATTGGATTAAATAAATAATAAACACATTTAGGCCTTTTTAGATAATCAATCGAATCCTTATGATTCTGTTCGGTTCGGAGTAATAAAAAAATAATGAGCTAATTTTCTCCGTGATCTCTCTCAATAAGTATGCATGAATAATCAGGAACGTTTTTCCTCTGTATGTACAAACAGGCCTTTAATTTGTACATACATCCACCAGTTGACAGATTCGTTAGCACGTAGCACACGCAGGCAGGCAGAGCCATGGTGGTGGTGCAGCAGGTCATCGACGTGCCTGCGGCGGCGGCAGACGACGGCGCCCGCCGGCGCCCGGCGCGCGTGCCGGTGCCCCCGCCGCGCTCGCTGCTGAGCACGGTCGGGGCCAAAGTCAAGGAGACGCTGTTCCCGGACGACCCGTTCCGCGCCGTGGCGCGCGAGCCCGCGGGGCGCCGCCGCGCGCTGGCCGTGCTCCGCTACCTCCTCCCCTGCCTCGAGTGGCTGTCGTCCTACTCGTTCGGCAAGCTCCGCTCCGACGTCGTCTCGGGACTCACCATCGCCAGCCTCGCCGTCCCGCAGGGCATCAGCTACGCAAGGCTCGCCGGACTCGACCCCGTCATCGGACTTTGTGAGTATCCTGTATCCATGCCATTGCCATGCATCATCTCTCTCTCTCTCTCTCTCTCTCTCTCTCTCTATATATATATATATATATATATAGAACTATATATATAGAACAACGTGACTAAACCCTGCCACGTACGCTCTTCCTACTCTACAAGACTCCAGCTTCGTGCCGGCGCTGGTGTACGCGGTGCTGGGGAGTTCGCGGGAGCTGGCGGTGGGCAGCACGGCCGTCATCTCGCTGCTGTTCGCGTCCATGCTGGGGGCAGCGGCGTCGCCCGCGCAGGACCCGGCGCTGTACGCCAGCCTAGCCTTCACGGCCACCTTCTTCGCGGGCGCCTTCCAGGCGGCGCTGGGCGTCCTCCGCCTCGGCTTCCTCATCGACTTCCTCTCGCACGCCGCCATCGTCGGCTTCATGGGCGGCGCCGCCACCGTGGTGGCCCTGCAGCAGCTCAGGGGGTTCCTCGGCCTCCCGCACTTCACACACGCCACCGACCTGCCCGCCGTCATGCGGTCCGTCTTCTCCCAGTCCGGACACTGGCTTTGGCAACCATTCCTTCTTGGAGCCTGCCTCTTCGTCTTCCTGCAGATCACGCGCTACATCGTGAGTACTAGCCTACAACGATTCCTTCCTCTTCTTATACAATGAACATACACACAGAATGATATATAATTCGTGTGCGCTGTCTAATCAATCTTCCTTTTGGCAGAGCAAGAGGCGCCCCAAGTTGTTTTGGATATCGGCGGCGGCGCCATTGGCGTCAATCATTGTCTCCACACTTCTGGTCTATCTCATCAATGGGGAAAAGTACAGTATTCAAACGGTGAGCATGCATGACCAGAAATAAGACATGTATATATCCTTAGCTATAACAATATAGTAATACTATGTATGAGACTAGCTGATGGCTAAACTTGCAACTGTACGTGCTAGATCGGCTACGTGAAGAAGGGCATAAATCCCCTGTCGGTCAAGAGTCTGCTCTTGTCGTCGCCACACACGTGGCTCGCCGCCAGGACCGGGATCATCACCGGCATTATCTCCCTCGCTGTAAGCACTTCGTTTTGTTTCCTCGTTGTGGCTTCTGCTATCTGCTACAGATCGATCGATCATCCGACATGGACATGCATGGTTTAATTAGTTTGTGTGTGCACTGCCACTGCATGCAGGAAGGGTCTGCGGTGGCGCGGAGCTTCGCCATGGCCAAGAACTACCACGTGGACGGGAACAAGGAGATGATCGCGTTCGGGGCGATGAACATGGCCGGCTCCTGCACCTCCTGCTACCTGACGGCGGCGCCCTTCTCGCGGTCGGCGGTGAACCGCGACGCCGGGTGCCGGACGGCCGCGTCCAACGCCGTCATGGCGGTGGCCGTGCTGGCCACGCTCCTCTTCCTGACGCCGCTCTTCCGCTACACGCCGCAGGCGGCGCTGTCGGCCATCATCACCTCGGCGATGCTGGGCGTCATCGACGTCCGCGCCGCGGCGCGCCTGGCGCGGGTGGACAGGGTCGACTTCTGCGTCTGCCTCGCCACCTTCCTGGGCGTCGTCTTCCGCAGCATCGACGTCGGCCTCGTCGTCGCCGTCGGCGTGCTGGTGCTCCGGATCCTGCTCTCCGTCGCGCGCCCGAGGACCACGGCTCTCGGGAAGGTGCCGGGCTCCACGGCGTACCGGAGGATGGACCAGTACGCCATGGCGCAGGCCACGCCGGGGGTGCTCGTCCTGCGCGTCGACTCGCCCATCTGCTTCGCCAACGCCAGCTACCTGCGGGAGAGGGTCTCGCGGTGGATCGACGACCACGAGGACCACATCAGGGCCTGTGGCGGGGAGAGCCTGCGATGCGTCGTGCTTGACATGGGAGCTGTCACGAGCATCGACTCGTCTGGTACTGGCATGCTGGAGGATCTCAAGAGGAGCCTTGACAAGAGATGCCTCCAGATAGCATTGGCCAATCCTGGCAGTGAGATTATGAGGAAACTTGACAAGTCCAAGGTGCTCCAAATCATCGGCGACGAGTGGATCTTCTTGACAGTAACCGACGCGTCTGATTATGCACGCAGAAACTGCAAGGTTGCAACTACTTTGCAAACTGTTCTATCGCCGGACGAGATGGTCTGAAGCTCTGAAAGGACGTGTGACGAACATATAGATAGATAGCGTAGCCGTACCCGTAGAGTACGAGTCGGCAAAGGAAAGCAGCAACTCTTACTCCAATCCTGGTTGGATAATCCTACTGGGCGTCTTGGAAAGAGGTATGTCGATACATACGACTCGATATTGGATTAAATAAATAATAAACACATTTAGGCCTTTTTAGATAATCAATCGAATCCTTATGATTCTGTTCGGTCCGGAGTTAAACAACATTACTGACAAGACAATATTTGCATAAAATAAATATAATAATGCTAATATTGTGAATGCTTGATTATTGTAAATGATTTTTTTCGAAACATAATAGCTTTACGAAGTCACCATTGACGTCTCTCTATCGAAGGGTGTGTCGCTTATTGTTGAAAAGATATCATTATGTCATTAAATCCTAAAATAAATTTAGAAATATATGTCTCACTAATGTATAAACACCGTTAAATCTTAGTTAAAGATCCTGAACAAATACGAGCATCCACGCCAAGTTAAAAACTTAAATCTAGATTAACATATTTCACCATAAAAGACCTAATCAGCCGAGCGCTGAACTCGTTTATTCTGAACGAATCTAGTGGTCTTAGATATGTTATTGATCTGACAAGGTATACACATGTGACGTTTCAAAACTGTTGATACCATGTACAAATTAAAGGCCTGTTTGTACATACAGAGGAAAAACGTTCCTGATTATTCATGCATACTTATTGAGAGAGATCACGGAGAAAATTAGCTCATTATTTTTTTATTACTCCGAACCGAACAGAATCATAAGGATTCGATTGATTATCTAAAAAGGCCTAAATGTGTTTATTATTTATTTAATCCAATATCGAGTCGTATGTATCGACATACCTCTTTCCAAGACGCCCAGTAGGATTATCCAACCAGGATTGGAGTAAGAGTTGCTGCTTTCCTTTGCCGACTCGTACTCTACGGGTACGGCTACGCTATCTATCTATATGTTCGTCACACGTCCTTTCAGAGCTTCAGACCATCTCGTCCGGCGATAGAACAGTTTGCAAAGTAGTTGCAACCTTGCAGTTTCTGCGTGCATAATCAGACGCGTCGGTTACTGTCAAGAAGATCCACTCGTCGCCGATGATTTGGAGCACCTTGGACTTGTCAAGTTTCCTCATAATCTCACTGCCAGGATTGGCCAATGCTATCTGGAGGCATCTCTTGTCAAGGCTCCTCTTGAGATCCTCCAGCATGCCAGTACCAGACGAGTCGATGCTCGTGACAGCTCCCATGTCAAGCACGACGCATCGCAGGCTCTCCCCGCCACAGGCCCTGATGTGGTCCTCGTGGTCGTCGATCCACCGCGAGACCCTCTCCCGCAGGTAGCTGGCGTTGGCGAAGCAGATGGGCGAGTCGACGCGCAGGACGAGCACCCCCGGCGTGGCCTGCGCCATGGCGTACTGGTCCATCCTCCGGTACGCCGTGGAGCCCGGCACCTTCCCGAGAGCCGTGGTCCTCGGGCGCGCGACGGAGAGCAGGATCCGGAGCACCAGCACGCCGACGGCGACGACGAGGCCGACGTCGATGCTGCGGAAGACGACGCCCAGGAAGGTGGCGAGGCAGACGCAGAAGTCGACCCTGTCCACCCGCGCCAGGCGCGCCGCGGCGCGGACGTCGATGACGCCCAGCATCGCCGAGGTGATGATGGCCGACAGCGCCGCCTGCGGCGTGTAGCGGAAGAGCGGCGTCAGGAAGAGGAGCGTGGCCAGCACGGCCACCGCCATGACGGCGTTGGACGCGGCCGTCCGGCACCCGGCGTCGCGGTTCACCGCCGACCGCGAGAAGGGCGCCGCCGTCAGGTAGCAGGAGGTGCAGGAGCCGGCCATGTTCATCGCCCCGAACGCGATCATCTCCTTGTTCCCGTCCACGTGGTAGTTCTTGGCCATGGCGAAGCTCCGCGCCACCGCAGACCCTTCCTGCATGCAGTGGCAGTGCACACACAAACTAATTAAACCATGCATGTCCATGTCGGATGATCGATCGATCTGTAGCAGATAGCAGAAGCCACAACGAGGAAACAAAACGAAGTGCTTACAGCGAGGGAGATAATGCCGGTGATGATCCCGGTCCTGGCGGCGAGCCACGTGTGTGGCGACGACAAGAGCAGACTCTTAACCGACAGGGGATTTATGCCCTTCTTCACGTAGCCGATCTAGCACGTACAGTTGCAAGTTTAGCCATCAGCTAGTCTCATACATAGTATTACTATATTGTTATAGCTAAGGATATATACATGTCTTATTTCTGGTCATGCATGCTCACCGTTTGAATACTGTACTTTTCCCCATTGATGAGATAGACCAGAAGTGTGGAGACAATGATTGACGCCAATGGCGCCGCCGCCGATATCCAAAACAACTTGGGGCGCCTCTTGCTCTGCCAAAAGGAAGATTGATTAGACAGCGCACACGAATTATATATCATTCTGTGTGTATGTTCATTGTATAAGAAGAGGAAGGAATCGTTGTAGGCTAGTACTCACGATGTAGCGCGTGATCTGCAGGAAGACGAAGAGGCAGGCTCCAAGAAGGAATGGTTGCCAAAGCCAGTGTCCGGACTGGGAGAAGACGGACCGCATGACGGCGGGCAGGTCGGTGGCGTGTGTGAAGTGCGGGAGGCCGAGGAACCCCCTGAGCTGCTGCAGGGCCACCACGGTGGCGGCGCCGCCCATGAAGCCGACGATGGCGGCGTGCGAGAGGAAGTCGATGAGGAAGCCGAGGCGGAGGACGCCCAGCGCCGCCTGGAAGGCGCCCGCGAAGAAGGTGGCCGTGAAGGCTAGGCTGGCGTACAGCGCCGGGTCCTGCGCGGGCGACGCCGCTGCCCCCAGCATGGACGCGAACAGCAGCGAGATGACGGCCGTGCTGCCCACCGCCAGCTCCCGCGAACTCCCCAGCACCGCGTACACCAGCGCCGGCACGAAGCTGGAGTCTGTAGAGTAGGAAGAGCGTACGTGGCAGGGTTTAGTCACGTTGTTCTATATATATAGTTCTATATATATATATATATATATATATAGAGAGAGAGAGAGAGAGAGAGAGAGAGAGAGATGATGCATGGCAATGGCATGGATACAGGATACTCACAAAGTCCGATGACGGGGTCGAGTCCGGCGAGCCTTGCGTAGCTGATGCCCTGCGGGACGGCGAGGCTGGCGATGGTGAGTCCCGAGACGACGTCGGAGCGGAGCTTGCCGAACGAGTAGGACGACAGCCACTCGAGGCAGGGGAGGAAACTTGACAAGTCCAAGGTGCTCCAAATCATCGGCGACGAGTGGATCTTCTTGACAGTAACCGACGCGTCTGATTATGCACGCAGAAACTGCAAGGTTGCAACTACTTTGCAAACTGTTCTATCGCCGGACGAGATGGTCTGAAGCTCTGAATATCATTGACGTTGACACTATGATCTATGTCTGATTGTACTCCTTGAAGATGGAAGAATAGCAAAAGCTATTCGTATTATTTCAGTATATAATAATGTCCAAAGAAGTTCCACTGTTAATTTGAAATGACGAGCTGTATAATCATCGCACCTGTTGAATGAAGACGAACTTTTCAGATTTGCAAGTTACAGCCCTTGACTTCAGACCCGGAGCACCATGCAAGTAGCAGCTCCAAGCCGTTACAAAATGAAATTATTCATGAACAACTGAACATGCGTTTGGTGGTTAGAAAGAGACATCATTCTACATTTCTACCTTATGAGATCATTATAGAAAGGACTTACTATTCCCAGTGCTGGCATTGCAAATAGGAACAATAGAATCGGAGACTCGAAAGGAAATTCGAATAGCGTTTCGGTTATCAAATGCATTGCTTCTGCTGTCTGAACCTGGAAGCAAAATGAAATGCACTGCATGGCTATAAACATGAAGCTATTATAGATGGAAAGAGAACGCCTGAGATTAACACATTAAACTAGCTAGAATGGCCTCATTTAGACAGGAAACCAAAAATTTTAGTACATATAAACTTCTTCATCAGGATACTAAAATGCTAACTCGATTACAAAGGGGATCCTTGGAACACCACCTCCTCTTCCAACACACAGGTGACCCTTAGCCAACCTCTTGGAGGTGCAGGTGCCAGCATCTCAATTTTGTTCTATTTCTTCGGTTACGGCTCTGTTGTTGCTTTCGGACGAACACAACCACAGAACAGGACCCGCTTCTTTTTTTTCTTCTGCCCTCTATCCCCTTGGAACTGGTGCAAATGCTGAACTCGATGACGATATGCTTCAGCTATGGGAGGCTGCAGAGAGGAGCTGCAAGAACCAAACGGCCAAGTCCTCGTCATCTGAGCACGACATACAAGCGGTCGAGGATCTGAAGAGTGAGTACCCTTCGTCTGAGCTAGTAAGGGGAAGAGACCTTGGAATCAGTAGGCTAGAAGTGTCAAAGGGAGCTGTAGAACCTCATGAGGCGTGGAGCAAGAACGTACTTGAGAGGCTCACTTCTGATGCTCAGAGGCTGTTGAGCATCCAAGCAAGCATTGAGGAGTTGAAGCAGAAAATGGAGGGGCCGTCAAAGGGCAAATCCCCAATGAATTCTGAGTACAGCAGTGTGAGCACGCAGCTGCATGAGACAGAGGGTTTTGTCTTGGAACAGATCAATTTCAACAACAAATTGACCAGGAAGGCTGAGAACTATCCTGCATTGTCAGATAATATGAGCACCGAGCGAGAAGGGTATTCCAGCAGGAGGAAGATCTCCGAGCAGGTGCAGAAAGGGTCGGAAAATGTGGCAAGGTTAGAACTGGAACTCCAGAAGATACAGTATGTCTTGCTGAAGCTTGAGGAAGAGCACGAGTACAGAAGGCTCAAGGTCTCTGATAAGCGCACTCGTGTGCTTTTGAGGGACTATCTGTATGGAAGGAAGGACCGTGGTGGAGGGCAGAAGAAAAAAAAGAAGCGGGTCCTGTTCTGTGGTTGTGTTCGTCCGAAAGCAACAACAGAGCCGTAACCGAAGAAATAGAACAAAATTGAGATGCTGGCACCTGCACCTCCAAGAGGTTGGCTAAGGGTCACCTGTGTGTTGGAAGAGGAGGTGGTGTTCCAAGGATCCCCTTTGTAATCGAGTTAGCATTTTAGTATCCTGATGAAGAAGTTTATATGTACTAAAATTTTTGGTTTCCTGTCTAAATGAGGCCATTCTAGCTAGTTTAATGTGTTAATCTCAGGCGTTCTCTTTCCATCTATAATAGCTTCATGTTTATAGCCATGCAGTGCATTTCATTTTGCTTCCAGGTTCAGACAGCAGAAGCAATGCATTTGATAACCGAAACGCTATTCGAATTTCCTTTCGAGTCTCCGATTCTATTGTTCCTATTTGCAATGCCAGCACTGGGAATAGTAAGTCCTTTCTATAATGATCTCATAAGGTAGAAATGTAGAATGATGTCTCTTTCTAACCACCAAACGCATGTTCAGTTGTTCATGAATAATTTCATTTTGTAACGGCTTGGAGCTGCTACTTGCATGGTGCTCCGGGTCTGAAGTCAAGGGCTGTAACTTGCAAATCTGAAAAGTTCGTCTTCATTCAACAGGTGCGATGATTATACAGCTCGTCATTTCAAATTAACAGTGGAACTTCTTTGGACATTATTATATACTGAAATAATACGAATAGCTTTTGCTATTCTTCCATCTTCAAGGAGTACAATCAGACATAGATCATAGTGTCAACGTCAATGATATTCAGAGCTTCAGACCATCTCGTCCGGCGATAGAACAGTTTGCAAAGTAGTTGCAACCTTGCAGTTTCTGCGTGCATAATCAGACGCGTCGGTTACTGTCAAGAAGATCCACTCGTCGCCGATGATTTGGAGCACCTTGGACTTGTCAAGTTTCCTCCCCTGCCTCGAGTGGCTGTCGTCCTACTCGTTCGGCAAGCTCCGCTCCGACGTCGTCTCGGGACTCACCATCGCCAGCCTCGCCGTCCCGCAGGGCATCAGCTACGCAAGGCTCGCCGGACTCGACCCCGTCATCGGACTTTGTGAGTATCCTGTATCCATGCCATTGCCATGCATCATCTCTCTCTCTCTCTCTCTCTCTCTCTCTCTCTATATATATATATATATATATATAGAACTATATATATAGAACAACGTGACTAAACCCTGCCACGTACGCTCTTCCTACTCTACAGACTCCAGCTTCGTGCCGGCGCTGGTGTACGCGGTGCTGGGGAGTTCGCGGGAGCTGGCGGTGGGCAGCACGGCCGTCATCTCGCTGCTGTTCGCGTCCATGCTGGGGGCAGCGGCGTCGCCCGCGCAGGACCCGGCGCTGTACGCCAGCCTAGCCTTCACGGCCACCTTCTTCGCGGGCGCCTTCCAGGCGGCGCTGGGCGTCCTCCGCCTCGGCTTCCTCATCGACTTCCTCTCGCACGCCGCCATCGTCGGCTTCATGGGCGGCGCCGCCACCGTGGTGGCCCTGCAGCAGCTCAGGGGGTTCCTCGGCCTCCCGCACTTCACACACGCCACCGACCTGCCCGCCGTCATGCGGTCCGTCTTCTCCCAGTCCGGACACTGGCTTTGGCAACCATTCCTTCTTGGAGCCTGCCTCTTCGTCTTCCTGCAGATCACGCGCTACATCGTGAGTACTAGCCTACAACGATTCCTTCCTCTTCTTATACAATGAACATACACACAGAATGATATATAATTCGTGTGCGCTGTCTAATCAATCTTCCTTTTGGCAGAGCAAGAGGCGCCCCAAGTTGTTTTGGATATCGGCGGCGTGTGTGAAGTGCGGGAGGCCGAGGAACCCCCTGAGCTGCTGCAGGGCCACCACGGTGGCGGCGCCGCCCATGAAGCCGACGATGGCGGCGTGCGAGAGGAAGTCGATGAGGAAGCCGAGGCGGAGGACGCCCAGCGCCGCCTGGAAGGCGCCCGCGAAGAAGGTGGCCGTGAAGGCTAGGCTGGCGTACAGCGCCGGGTCCTGCGCGGGCGACGCCGCTGCCCCCAGCATGGACGCGAACAGCAGCGAGATGACGGCCGTGCTGCCCACCGCCAGCTCCCGCGAACTCCCCAGCACCGCGTACACCAGCGCCGGCACGAAGCTGGAGTCTGTAGAGTAGGAAGAGCGTACGTGGCAGGGTTTAGTCACGTTGTTCTATATATATAGTTCTATATATATATATATATATATATAGAGAGAGAGAGAGAGAGAGAGAGAGAGAGAGATGATGCATGGCAATGGCATGGATACAGGATACTCACAAAGTCCGATGACGGGGTCGAGTCCGGCGAGCCTTGCGTAGCTGATGCCCTGCGGGACGGCGAGGCTGGCGATGGTGAGTCCCGAGACGACGTCGGAGCGGAGCTTGCCGAACGAGTAGGACGACAGCCACTCGAGGCAGGGGAGGAAACTTGACAAGTCCAAGGTGCTCCAAATCATCGGCGACGAGTGGATCTTCTTGACAGTAACCGACGCGTCTGATTATGCACGCAGAAACTGCAAGGTTGCAACTACTTTGCAAACTGTTCTATCGCCGGACGAGATGGTCTGAAGCTCTGAATATCATTGACGTTGACACTATGATCTATGTCTGATTGTACTCCTTGAAGATGGAAGAATAGCAAAAGCTATTCGTATTATTTCAGTATATAATATGTCCAAAGAAGTTCCACTGTTAATTTGAAATGACGAGCTGTATAATCATCGCACCTGTTGAATGAAGACGAACTTTTCAGATTTGCAAGTTACAGCCCTTGACTTCAGACCCGGAGCACCATGCAAGTAGCAGCTCCAAGCCGTTACAAAATGAAATTATTCATGAACAACTGAACATGCGTTTGGTGGTTAGAAAGAGACATCATTCTACATTTCTACCTTATGAGATCATTATAGAAAGGACTTACTATTCCCAGTGCTGGCATTGCAAATAGGAACAATAGAATCGGAGACTCGAAAGGAAATTCGAATAGCGTTTCGGTTATCAAATGCATTGCTTCTGCTGTCTGAACCTGGAAGCAAAATGAAATGCACTGCATGGCTATAAACATGAAGCTATTATAGATGGAAAGAGAACGCCTGAGATTAACACATTAAACTAGCTAGAATGGCCTCATTTAGACAGGAAACCAAAAATTTTAGTACATATAAACTTCTTCATCAGGATACTAAAATGCTAACTCGATTACAAAGGGGATCCTTGGAACACCACCTCCTCTTCCAACACACAGGTGACCCTTAGCCAACCTCTTGGAGGTGCAGGTGCCAGCATCTCAATTTTGTTCTATTTCTTCGGTTACGGCTCTGTTGTTGCTTTCGGACGAACACAACCACAGAACAGGACCCGCTTCTTTTTTTTCTTCTGCCCTCCACCACGGTCCTTCCTTCCATACAGATAGTCCCTCAAAAGCACACGAGTGCGCTTATCAGAGACCTTGAGCCTTCTGTACTCGTGCTCTTCCTCAAGCTTCAGCAAGACATACTGTATCTTCTGGAGTTCCAGTTCTAACCTTGCCACATTTTCCGACCCTTTCTGCACCTGCTCGGAGATCTTCCTCCTGCTGGAATACCCTTCTCGCTCGGTGCTCATATTATCTGACAATGCAGGATAGTTCTCAGCCTTCCTGGTCAATTTGTTGTTGAAATTGATCTGTTCCAAGACAAAACCCTCTGTCTCATGCAGCTGCGTGCTCACACTGCTGTACTCAGAATTCATTGGGGATTTGCCCTTTGACGGCCCCTCCATTTTCTGCTTCAACTCCTCAATGCTTGCTTGGATGCTCAACAGCCTCTGAGCATCAGAAGTGAGCCTCTCAAGTACGTTCTTGCTCCACGCCTCATGAGGTTCTACAGCTCCCTTTGACACTTCTAGCCTACTGATTCCAAGGTCTCTTCCCCTTACTAGCTCAGACGAAGGGTACTCACTCTTCAGATCCTCGACCGCTTGTATGTCGTGCTCAGATGACGAGGACTTGGCCGTTTGGTTCTTGCAGCTCCTCTCTGCAGCCTCCCATAGCTGAAGCATATCGTCATCGAGTTCAGCATTTGCACCAGTTCCAAGGGGATAGAGGGCAGAAGAAAAAAAAGAAGCGGGTCCTGTTCTGTGGTTGTGTTCGTCCGAAAGCAACAACAGAGCCGTAACCGAAGAAATAGAACAAAATTGAGATGCTGGCACCTGCACCTCCAAGAGGTTGGCTAAGGGTCACCTGTGTGTTGGAAGAGGAGGTGGTGTTCCAAGGATCCCCTTTGTAATCGAGTTAGCATTTTAGTATCCTGATGAAGAAGTTTATATGTACTAAAATTTTTGGTTTCCTGTCTAAATGAGGCCATTCTAGCTAGTTTAATGTGTTAATCTCAGGCGTTCTCTTTCCATCTATAATAGCTTCATGTTTATAGCCATGCAGTGCATTTCATTTTGCTTCCAGGTTCAGACAGCAGAAGCAATGCATTTGATAACCGAAACGCTATTCGAATTTCCTTTCGAGTCTCCGATTCTATTGTTCCTATTTGCAATGCCAGCACTGGGAATAGTAAGTCCTTTCTATAATGATCTCATAAGGTAGAAATGTAGAATGATGTCTCTTTCTAACCACCAAACGCATGTTCAGTTGTTCATGAATAATTTCATTTTGTAACGGCTTGGAGCTGCTACTTGCATGGTGCTCCGGGTCTGAAGTCAAGGGCTGTAACTTGCAAATCTGAAAAGTTCGTCTTCATTCAACAGGTGCGATGATTATACAGCTCGTCATTTCAAATTAACAGTGGAACTTCTTTGGACATTATTATATACTGAAATAATACGAATAGCTTTTGCTATTCTTCCATCTTCAAGGAGTACAATCAGACATAGATCATAGTGTCAACGTCAATGATATTCAGAGCTTCAGACCATCTCGTCCGGCGATAGAACAGTTTGCAAAGTAGTTGCAACCTTGCAGTTTCTGCGTGCATAATCAGACGCGTCGGTTACTGTCAAGAAGATCCACTCGTCGCCGATGATTTGGAGCACCTTGGACTTGTCAAGTTTCCTCCCCTGCCTCGAGTGGCTGTCGTCCTACTCGTTCGGCAAGCTCCGCTCCGACGTCGTCTCGGGACTCACCATCGCCAGCCTCGCCGTCCCGCAGGGCATCAGCTACGCAAGGCTCGCCGGACTCGACCCCGTCATCGGACTTTGTGAGTATCCTGTATCCATGCCATTGCCATGCATCATCTCTCTCTCTCTCTCTCTCTCTCTCTCTCTCTATATATATATATATATATATATATAGAACTATATATATAGAACAACGTGACTAAACCCTGCCACGTACGCTCTTCCTACTCTACAGACTCCAGCTTCGTGCCGGCGCTGGTGTACGCGGTGCTGGGGAGTTCGCGGGAGCTGGCGGTGGGCAGCACGGCCGTCATCTCGCTGCTGTTCGCGTCCATGCTGGGGGCAGCGGCGTCGCCCGCGCAGGACCCGGCGCTGTACGCCAGCCTAGCCTTCACGGCCACCTTCTTCGCGGGCGCCTTCCAGGCGGCGCTGGGCGTCCTCCGCCTCGGCTTCCTCATCGACTTCCTCTCGCACGCCGCCATCGTCGGCTTCATGGGCGGCGCCGCCACCGTGGTGGCCCTGCAGCAGCTCAGGGGGTTCCTCGGCCTCCCGCACTTCACACACGCCACCGACCTGCCCGCCGTCATGCGGTCCGTCTTCTCCCAGTCCGGACACTGGCTTTGGCAACCATTCCTTCTAG
>JAHUYU010001143.1:0-14922 GCA_030439765.1 Tripidium arundinaceum | reverse complement strand
TTCTCTACTTATATTTATAGTATTGTTCTTGAATTAGAGCTAAGTTCTTCATTCATGTTCTTCGTATTAGAACTAGTTCTTAGTTCAAGTATGTTGATCATGATGATTAGAGCTTTGATCTTAACTAAACATATAATTAGTGTAGTCATGTTTAGACTAATGTCTGGATGGTGGTTTACCAAGTCTTCGGATTCACATATGTTCTGTGCCTGTCGATCCGTAGGGTCGGGGACCTAGGGGGACATATGTGATTTTCGTGTATGCAAGTATGGTACTTGGATACAAGGGAACAGGTAATTGTAGTTCGTACTCCACGGTAGTGGGGTAGGCGGTAGGTGGTGACAGCTCTGTCCGTCCCCCGTATTCCCCCACGTTCGGGTATGGTGTAGGAGTCTAAAGCGATGCGGGGAGCTGGCAGACCAGACCTTAGGCATTCTCCCGATCCATCTAGATGTTAATCTAACCATGTTTATATTAATTGTATGACTTGCTAGAATTCTTGACAATAACTATAATAGATTGTTCTAGTTAGGTTTATTCTTTTATTCTTTATTCTTTTATTCAATTATCTTTCTTTACCCCTGATAGAGATGCTCATATAAGCCTGTGTGAAACTTCATTATCTTTAATTTATCAATGCTGAAACTTCACTATCCCCAATTTATTAATGTTTCATTTACCCCTGATGAACAATTGATTATTATGCTGTATTATTAACATTGAGCTATCCAATATCCATGATTAGCTATTGCCTTCCCATGGGAAAATATAAATAACGATACCTGGAATACTCTAGGTGAAATGCTATAATGATAGATCTGTGCGCTTGCGGATTGAGCCTGAACTATCAGTGTATTTGTTAACATTATTATCTATGAATGGTTGAAATGCTACATTCATAGTGATGATGCTAATAAATACCAACAAGCATTTCTAGCGCCGTTACCTAGGATGGGTCGTTTATCTATCTTGGTAATGACGTTAAAAAATGCCAACAGCATGATATCCTTTTCCCTGACAAGCTCAAGTAGAGTGGAGTGGGCTTCCTTAAGCCTAGTGTGAGCAATCTCAAGATCCTCGTGGTCTTCCTTTAGACACTCACGAGATGCTTGGATCTCATCAAAGGATTTCCTAAGAGCTTTGAGCTCTTGTTCTAATCCTTTGCACTCCTTACTCTTTTTGAGAGTATCAAGCTCCTCCATGAGCTTCTTGTTCTCATTGCTCTTCTCATTGAGCTCTCTTTCCAACATCTTGCTCTTCTTGTTGAGCTTCGTGTAGCCCTTGCTCATTTGGTCGATGATGTCCATGAGATCATTCTTGGAGTAGTCCTCCTCATCATCATCATCACTCCTACAACCATCACTAGCACAAGAATCATCATCACTATCATCATATTTTACCTTAGTGGGCTTTGCCATAAGGCATGTCGATGTAGTGTCAAAGAGTGAGGGCTTGTTGGAGATGGCGACGCTTGTCTTCATAGGGGCTACATTCATATGAATGGTTGAAATGCTACATTCATAGTGATGATGCTAATAAATACCAACAAGCATTTCTAGCGCCGTCATTGAATCTCCTTCTTGTCCTTCTTCAACTTCAACTCCCCATCATTGAATCTCTTGTCTTCATAGGGGCACTCCGCCACTACATGATCGGGGCTCTTGCAATTGTAGCATAGCATTTCTTTGCCCTTCATGTAGTCTCTTCTCTTCCTTGAACCATAGCCTCTCTTCTTCATGAAGCGACCCATCTTTTGCACTAGAAGGGCCATGGTCTCATCATCAAATGGATCATCATCTTCATTAACCTTACTCTTGCCTTTGGAAGAAGAAGCCTTGAATGCGGTGGTCTTCTCTTGCTTGACCTTGCTCTCCTTTTTCTCATCTTCTTCATCATCATCATCATATTGAGCATCGGTCATCACATCACCAAGCACTTGGTTTGGAGTCACCTTGTCCAAACCTTCTCTTTGGATCATCTTCCTCAAGATAGCAAACGGTCCTTGCCACCATAGGCTTTGCCTAAGGCGCTATTGAGCTCATTGACCTCCTTCTTGAGGTTCTCATTCTCAACTATGAGTGAGGCATCACAAGTGAAACCATCTCCAATAGTAGAGGTAGAAGTGGATGTGCTACAAGAAGGGTTAGTGGTCTCAACAACAATAGGACTATGTAAAGAATCATTAATAAGATCACATGTTAGTCCAACATCACAAGTCACAATGACTTGCTCCACCACGGCCTTCTTCTTGAGCTTCTCTAGCATGTGTTGACGGTTACTAACGACATATTTTATGCCGTCAACTTGTATGAAAAATGGAGAAAAATACATATTTTACATGCATATGTCTTTGATATTCACCTAGTTCCACATGTATTGGAAGATTTCTGTTTTGCAGGACGTAAGTGTGGAATTAGTGTAAAACTCGGGAAAATGCGCAATCAACAAGGTGTATTTGCACAGCCCAAGTTGAAGCATGTAAAGAAGGTCAAATCCACGACGCGAATCAGGCCCAATAACCAACATAGAAGTGATCCAGACCCATCACAGAGTCTACCAGACAAAGTTGGTGGCGAAAGGCGGTTTCCAGGGGGCGTCCGACCCCCTGGTGCGGCCGCCCCCTGGTGGCGCCTCTCGGGCCCATCTTTCGCATGTCGGTTCCTATGGCGGTGCTAAAGGCGGTTCCATAGGTTACCAAGAATATTCGTCCACAAACCGACCTCTAGGCACTATATAATGCAGCCATGTTCTCCTCTGTAATCAAGTTTCACATATAAGTTTCACATACAAGTTTCACAAAGGTTTTACACATTCAGGCAATACAACTCCGGAGCTCTCTAGTTTTAGTTTATCCTTTTAGTTGTAGTTTAGATCTAGAGCAGAGCTTCAAGTTGTAAAGAGGAGAAGAACATCTTGGATGTTCTTGGTATGAATAAATTCAGTTCTAGTTCCATCTTGTTCTTGTTCTCTACTTATATTTATAGTATTGTTCTTGAATTAGAGCTAAGTTCTTCATTCATGTTCTTCGTATTAGAACTAGTTCTTAGTTCAAGTATGTTGATCATGATGATTAGAGCTTTGATCTTAACTAAACATATAATTAGTGTAGTCATGTTTAGACTAATGTCTGGATGGTGGTTTACCAAGTCTTCGGATTCACATATGTTCTGTGCCTGTCGATCCGTAGGGTCGGGGACCTAGGGGGACATATGTGATTTTCGTGTATGCAAGTATGGTACTTGGATACAAGGGAACAGGTAATTGTAGTTCGTACTCCACGGTAGTGGGGTAGGCGGTAGGTGGTGACAGCTCTGTCCGTCCCCCGTATTCCCCCACGTTCGGGTATGGTGTAGGAGTCTAAAGCGATGCGGGGAGCTGGCAGACCAGACCTTAGGCATTCTCCCGATCCATCTAGATGTTAATCTAACCATGTTTATATTAATTGTATGACTTGCTAGAATTCTTGACAATAACTATAATAGATTGTTCTAGTTAGGTTTATTCTTTTATTCTTTATTCTTTTATTCAATTATCTTTCTTTACCCCTGATAGAGATGCTCATATAAGCCTGTGTGAAACTTCATTATCTTTAATTTATCAATGCTGAAACTTCACTATCCCCAATTTATTAATGTTTCATTTACCCCTGATGAACAATTGATTATTATGCTGTATTATTAACATTGAGCTATCCAATATCCATGATTAGCTATTGCCTTCCCATGGGAAAATATAAATAACGATACCTGGAATACTCTAGGTGAAATGCTATAATGATAGATCTGTGCGCTTGCGGATTGAGCCTGAACTATCAGTGTATTTGTTAACATTATTATCTATGAATGGTTGAAATGCTACATTCATAGTGATGATGCTAATAAATACCAACAAGCATTTCTAGCGCCGTTACCTAGGATGGGTCGTTTATCTATCTTGGTAATGACGTTAAAAAATGCCAACAGCATGATATCCTTTTCCCTGACAAGCTCAAGTAGAGTGGAGTGGGCTTCCTTAAGCCTAGTGTGAGCAATCTCAAGATCCTCGTGGTCTTCCTTTAGACACTCACGAGATGCTTGGATCTCATCAAAGGATTTCCTAAGAGCTTTGAGCTCTTGTTCTAATCCTTTGCACTCCTTACTCTTTTTGAGAGTATCAAGCTCCTCCATGAGCTTCTTGTTCTCATTGCTCGTGTCATTGCAACTTCTCACCATTGGTTGGTTCTTGTGGCGCCTTTTGAGAGGCTCGGTGTGTTAGACCGATTAGCCACCGAACCACGAGGTGTAGGGGGACACAACGGGGACTAGCGTACCGGCAAGCACATGAACCTCGGGGGAAAAATTGATTGTCTCATCTTGTGATTGAGCTTGGTGTTCACCCGGTGATTGGTCATCATTGTGATTGGTTATCTTGATTGGTTTTCTCTTCTCGACGACGTCGGTATAATCAATCCATTCCCCTCCTAGCATTTACTTTGATTACTTGTTGTTGCTCTTGTGTAGTCTAGCTTTGTAGCTTGTGCGGATATCTTGTTGGCGGTTGAGTGAATTAGTAGAATTGTGAATTGGATAGGTGGCTTGCAAACACCCCTTGTAGGCTAAGCAAAACCGCATCTCGCTATCTCTCATATTGATCAAATTGTTTGAGTGGCTTTTGAAGGAATTTTTATTAGGCTATTCACCCCTCTCTAGCCATCAAGACCTTTCAAGTGGTATCAGAGCCGTGGTCACCGTTTGCAAGGCTTAACAACCTCGGTGCAAGATGGCTTATGTCACGTTTAACCATGTTACCAACAAGCCACCCTTCTTTGATGGCACCACATCCTTTGATCATTGGAAGAGAAAGATGAAGCAACACCTTGGGAACATTCATGAGAAGGTGTGGGATGTGACGGAGAACGATTATGCTATCATTGATCCCGACAATCTCACCAACAATGACCGCATCAACAAGCAATGCAACACAATGGCTCTTAGCACCATCTACAATGCCATTGACTCAAAGGTGTTTGAGAAAATCAAGGATCTTGAGAAGGCAAGTGAAGTGTGGACAAGGTTGGAAGAAACATATGAGGGCACTTTAACGGTAAAGAGTGCCAAGCTCTACATGCTCAAGGACAAGTTTGCAAGCTTCAAGATGAAGGATGATGAGTCCGTACCGGAGATGTTCTATAGGCTCCAAGTGATTGTCAATGATCTCAAGAGCCTAGGAGATGATGTCAAGGACAAGGACTTCTCACACAAGTTTTTAATAAGCTTACCCAAGAAGTTTGCTATCTTGAGGAAGATGATCCAAAGAGAAGGTTTGGACAAGGTGACTCCAAACCAAGTGCTTGGTGATGTGATGACCGATGCTCAATATGATGATGATGATGAAGAAGATGAGAAAAAGGAGAGCAAGGTCAAGCAAGAGAAGACCACCGCATTCAAGGCTTCTTCTTCCAAAGGCAAGAGTAAGGTTAATGAAGATGATGATCCATTTGATGATGAGACCATGGCCCTTCTAGTGCAAAAGATGGGTCGCTTCATGAAGAAGAGAGGCTATGGTTCAAGGAAGAGAAGAGACTACATGAAGGGCAAAGAAATGCTATGCTACAATTGCAAGAGCCCCGATCATGTAGTGGCGGAGTGCCCCTATGAAGACAAGAGATTCAATGATGGGGAGTTGAAGTTGAAGAAGGACAAGAAGGAGATTCAATGACGGCGCTAGAAATGCTTGTTGGTATTTATTAGCATCATCACTATGAATGTAGCATTTCAACCATTCATATGAATGTAGCCCCTATGAAGACAAGCGTCGCCATCTCCAACAAGCCCTCACTCTTTGACACTACATCGACATGCCTTATGGCAAAGCCCACTAAGGTAAAATATGATGATAGTGATGATGATTCTTGTGCTAGTGATGGTTGTAGGAGTGATGATGATGATGAGGAGGACTACTCCAAGAATGATCTCATGGACATCATCGACCAAATGAGCAAGGGCTACACGAAGCTCAACAAGAAGAGCAAGATGTTGGAAAGAGAGCTCAATGAGAAGAGCAATGAGAACAAGAAGCTCATGGAGGAGCTTGATACTCTCAAAAAGAGTAAGGAGTGCAAAGGATTAGAACAAGAGCTCAAAGCTCTTAGGAAATCCTTTGATGAGATCCAAGCATCTCGTGAGTGTCTAAAGGAAGACCACGAGGATCTTGAGATTGCTCACACTAGGCTTAAGGAAGCCCACTCCACTCTACTTGAGCTTGTCAGGGAAAAGGATATCATGCTGTTGGCATTTTTTAACGTCATTACCAAGATAGATAAACGACCCATCCTAGGTAACGGCGCTAGAAATGCTTGTTGGTATTTATTAGCATCATCACTATGAATGTAGCATTTCAACCATTCATAGATAATAATGTTAACAAATACACTGATAGTTCAGGCTCAATCCGCAAGCGCACAGATCTATCATTATAGCATTTCACCTAGAGTATTCCAGGTATCGTTATTTATATTTTCCCATGGGAAGGCAATAGCTAATCATGGATATTGGATAGCTCAATGTTAATAATACAGCATAATAATCAATTGTTCATCAGGGGTAAATGAAACATTAATAAATTGGGGATAGTGAAGTTTCAGCATTGATAAATTAAAGATAATGAAGTTTCACACAGGCTTATATGAGCATCTCTATCAGGGGTAAAGAAAGATAATTGAATAAAAGAATAAAGAATAAAAGAATAAACCTAACTAGAACAATCTATTATAGTTATTGTCAAGAATTCTAGCAAGTCATACAATTAATATAAACATGGTTAGATTAACATCTAGATGGATCGGGAGAATGCCTAAGGTCTGGTCTGCCAGCTCCCCGCATCGCTTTAGACTCCTACACCATACCCGAACGTGGGGGAATACGGGGGACGGACAGAGCTGTCACCACCTACCGCCTACCCCACTACCGTGGAGTACGAACTACAATTACCTGTTCCCTTGTATCCAAGTACCATACTTGCATACACGAAAATCACATATGTCCCCCTAGGTCCCCGACCCTACGGATCGACAGGCACAGAACATATGTGAATCCGAAGACTTGGTAAACCACATCCAGACATTAGTCTAAACATGACTACACTAATTATATGTTTAGTTAAGATCAAAGCTCTAATCATCATGATCAACATACTTGAACTAAGAACTAGTTCTAATACGAAGAACATGAATGAAGAACTTAGCTCTAATTCAAGAACAATACTATAAATATAAGTAGAGAACAAGAACAAGATGGAACTAGAACTGAATTTATTCATACCAAGAACATCCAAGATGTTCTTCTCCTCTTTACAACTTGAAGCTCTGCTCTAGATCTAAACTACAACTAAAAGGATAAACTAAAACTAGAGAGCTCCGGAGTTGTATTGCCTGAATGTGTAAAACCTTTGTGAAACTTGTATGTGAAACTTATATGTGAAACTTGATTACAGAGGAGAACATGGCTGCATTATATAGTGCCTAGAGGTCGGTTTGTGGACGAATATTCTTGGTAACCTATGGAACCGCCTTTAGCACCGCCATAGGAACCGACATGCGAAAGATGGGCCCGAGAGGCGCCACCAGGGGGCGGCCGCACCAGGGGGTCGGACGCCCCCTGGAAACCGCCTTTCGCCACCAACTTTGTCTGGTAGACTCTGTGATGGGTCTGGATCACTTCTATGTTGGTTATTGGGCCTGATTCGCGTCGTGGATTTGACCTTCTTTACATGCTTCAACTTGGGCTGTGCAAATACACCTTGTTGATTGCGCATTTTCCCGAGTTTTACACTAATTCCACACTTACGTCCTGCAAAACAGAAATCTTCCAATACATGTGGAACTAGGTGAATATCAAAGACATATGCATGTAAAATATGTATTTTTCTCCATTTTTCATACAAGTTGACGGCATAAAATATGTCGTTAGTAACCGTCAACACATGCTAGAGAAGCTCAAGAAGAAGGCCGTGGTGGAGCAAGTCATTGTGACTTGTGATGTTGGACTAACATGTGATCTTATTAATGATTCTTTACATAGTCCTATTGTTGTTGAGACCACTAACCCTTCTTGTAGCACATCCACTTCTACCTCTACTATTGGAGATGGTTTCACTTGTGATGCCTCACTCATAGTTGAGAATGAGAACCTCAAGAAGGAGGTCAATGAGCTCAATAGCGCCTTAGGCAAAGCCTATGGTGGCAAGGACCGTTTGCTTTTGGCCTTGGGTAGCCAAAGAGCTTCTCTCTACAAAGAGGGACTTGGCTATATCCCCAAGAAAGGCAAGGCCGCCTTTGCTACTCATAAGACTAGTTTTGTGAGGAACAATGGTCGCTATAGCTCTAGTTGCAAGCAAGTTGGTCACCTAGAGCAAGCTTGTACCAAGAAGAAAGCACAAGCCCTAGTATCCTCCATTAAAGTTGATTCTTTATATGTTCTTGTTAAGGGTACTAGTGGTGTGAAGGCTAAGTTCATTGGTGCACCATGGATGAGTCCAAAGAAGAAGGTTATTTGGGTACCAAAGAACTTAGTGACTAACCTCCAAGGACCCAAACAAAAATGGTACCTAAAAAGAATTGATTTCTTTTTTTAGGTAAATTACAAGGCCAGATGAATGCATTGGGTGCTTGATAGTGGGTGCACTCAACATATGACCGGTGATTCAAGAATGTTTAACTCAATCAAACCTAATGATAGTGGCATTGAAAGTATCACATTTGGTGACAATAGCAAGGGTGATGTGAAAGGGCTTGGAAGGATTGCAATTTCAAATGATCATAGCATTTCCAATGTGCTCCTAGTTGAAATGTTGAACTTCAATCTTCTCTCGGTTGCTCAATTGTGTGATCTTGGTTTCAAGTGCATCTTTGGTGTTGATGATGTGGAGATAGTAAGTGTTGATGGCTCCAATTTGATCTTCAAGGGCTTTAGATATGAGAATCTATACTTGGTTGATTTCAATGCTAGTGACACTCAACTTTCAACATGCTTGTCCTCCAAATTAAGTATGGGTTGGTTATGACAGAAGACTTGGTCATGTTGGCATGAAGCAATTGAACAAACTAGTGAAACATGACTTAGTTAGAGGCTTGAAGGATGTCATATTTGAGAAGGATAAGCTATGTAGTGCATGTCAAGCCGGAAAGCAAGTGGGCAACACTCATCCTTTGAAGAGCATCATGAGTACATCTAAGGCATTTGAGTTGTTGCACATGGATCTATTTGGACCAACTACATACACAAGCATTGGTGGCAACAAGTATGGCTTTGTGATTGTGGATGATTTCACTAGATACACATGGGTATTCTTTCTTGTGGACAAGAGTGATGTATTTGACATATTCAAGAAGTTCATCAAGAGAGTTCAAAATGAGTTTGAAACCACAATCAAGAAAGTGAGAAGTGATAATGGAAGTGAGTTCAAGAACACAAGAGTTGATGAGCTATGTGATGAGCTTAGAATCAAGCATCAATTCTCGGCCAAGTATACACCTCAATCAAATGGGCTAGTTGAAACGAAGAATAGAACCTTGATTGATATGGAAAGATCAATGTTGAATGAGTACAATGTTAGCCATTCATTTTGGGCCAAAGCAATCAACACGGCTTGCTTCTATAGCAACCGCCTCTACTGCCACAAGTTCTTAGAGAAGACACCATATGAGATCTTAAATGGAAGAAAGACCAACATTGCTTACTTTAGAGTGTTTGGATGCAAATGCTATATCTTGAAGAAGGGCACTAGATTGAGCAAGTTTGAAAAGAAATGTGATGAAGGGTTCCTACTTGGTTACTCAACTACTAGCAAGGCTTATAGAGTGTGGAATTTGGCTAGTGGTCAACTTGAGGAAGTGCATGATGTTGAGTTTGATGAAACAAATAGCTCTCAAAATGAGGAAGATAACTTGGATGATGTGAGAGGAACTCAATTGGCTAATGCAATGAAGAAAATGGATATTGGTGACATTAGGCCAAAGCATGTGATTGATGTGGATGACAACAAAGATCAAGTGCAACAAAGTCCAATTATGCAAGCTAGTGGCTCTCATATGCAAAATCAAGCTAGTACATCATCTCAAGTGCAACAAGATCAACAAGTGGCTAGTACATCATCTCCAACTCATGATCATCAACAACATCCAAGCAATCAAGTCCAAATGCTTCAACCGACAAATATTGCAAGAGACCATCATTGGTGACATACAAAGGGGAGTTCAAACTAGATCAAGATTGGCATCATTTTGTGCTCACTCTTCTTTTGTATCAATGGAAGAACCAAAAGACATTGACAAAGCTTTGAGAGATCCGGATTGGGTAAATGCAATACATGAAGAGCTCAACAATTTCAAGAGAAATGAAGTATGGGAACTAGTTGAGAGGCCTAAGGATCACAATGTCATTGGAACTAGATGGGTTTTTCGCAACAAGCAAGATCAAGATGGGATAGTAGTAAGGAACAAAGCAAGACTAGTGGCTCAAGGTTACACACAAATAGAGGGTCTTGACTTTGGTGAAACATATACCCCAGTTGCAAGATTAGAAGCAATTAGAATCTTACTTGCATATGCTTGTGCTCACAATATCAAGCTATATAAAATGGATGTCAAGAGTGCATTTCTCAATGGGTACATTCAAGAGGAGGTGTATGTAGAGCAACCTCCCAGTTTTGAAGATGACAAGAAACCCAACCATGTCTACAAGTTAAGGAAAGCTTTGTATAGATTGAAACAAGCACCCAGAGCATGGTATGAAAGATTGAGAGATTTCTTGCTATCCAAAGGTTTTGTCATGGGCAAAATTGATACAACTCTATTCACCAAGAAGATTGGCAAGGACTTATTTGTATTGCAAATCTATGTTGATGATATCATCTTTGGTTCAACCAACAAAGACTTTTGTGATGAGTTTGGAAGCATGATGGCC
This sequence comes from Tripidium arundinaceum, assembly GCA_030439765.1. Classification (NCBI taxonomy): domain Eukaryota; kingdom Viridiplantae; phylum Streptophyta; class Magnoliopsida; order Poales; family Poaceae; genus Tripidium; species Tripidium arundinaceum. Next base: position 3,982 of record JAHUYU010001143.1, on the reverse strand, counting down.
AAAGAGTTTGAAATGTCAATGATTGGAGAACTTAGTTTCTTTCTTGGACTTCAAATCAAGCAATTGAAGGAAGGAACATTTGTGAGCCAAACCAAGTACATCAAAGATATGCTCAAGAAGTTTGGCATGGAAGATGCAAAGGGCATTACAACTCCTATGGGCACTAGTGGAAGCTTGGATAGTGACAAGAGTGGCAACATGGTAGATCAAAAGCTATATAGATCAATGATTGGTAGCCTACTTTATGTGATGGCATCAAGGCCCGATGTGATGTTTAGTGTATGCATGTGTGCAAGATTTCAAGCCTCACCAAGAGAAAGTCATTTGAAGGCAACAAAGAGAATATTGAGGTATTTGAAGCATACACAAGATGTTGGATTGTGGTATCCCAAGGGTGCAAGCTTTGAGCTAGTTGGATATTCGGATTCTGACTATGCCGGTGACAAAGTTGAGAGAAAGAGCACCTCCGGGACATGTCAATTGTTGGGAAGATCACTTGTCTCATGGTCATCCAAGAAGCAGAATAGTATTGCACTCTTGACATCCATTTTATATAGCTTGATATTGTGAGCACAAGCATATGCAAGTAAGATTCTAATTGCTTCTAATCTTGCAACTGGGGTATATGTTTCACCAAAGTCAAGACCCTCTATTTGTGTGTAACCTTGAGCCACTAGTCTTGCTTTGTTCCTTACTACTATCCCATCTTGATCTTGCTTGTTGCGAAAAACCCATCTAGTTCCAATGACATTGTGATCCTTAGGCCTCTCAACTAGTTCCCATACTTCATTTCTCTTGAAATTGTTGAGCTCTTCATGTATTGCATTTACCCAATCCGGATCTCTCAAAGCTTTGTCAATGTCTTTTGGTTCTTCCATTGATACAAAAGAAGAGTGAGCACAAAATGATGCCAATCTTGATCTAGTTTGAACTCCCCTTTGTATGTCACCAATGATGGTCTCTTGCAATATTTGTCGGTTGAAGCATTTGGACTTGATTGCTTGGATGTTGTTGATGATCATGAGTTGGAGATGATGTACTAGCCACTTGTTGATCTTGTTGCACTTGAGATGATGTACTAGCTTGATTTTGCATATGAGAGCCACTAGCTTGCATAATTGGACTTTGTTGCACTTGATCTTTGTTGTCATCCACATCAATCACATGCTTTGGCCTAATGTCACCAATATCCATTTTCTTCATTGCATTAGCCAATTGAGTTCCTCTCACATCATCCAAGTTATCTTCCTCATTTTGAGAGCTATTTGTTTCATCAAACTCAACATCATGCACTTCCTCAAGTTGACCACTAGCCAAATTCCACACTCTATAAGCCTTGCTAGTAGTTGAGTAACCAAGTAGGAACCCTTCATCACATTTCTTTTCAAACTTGCTCAATCTAGTGCCCTTCTTCAAGATATAGCATTTGCATCCAAACACTCTAAAGTAAGCAATGTTGGTCTTTCTTCCATTTAAGATCTCATATGGTGTCTTCTCTAAGAACTTGTGGCAGTAGAGGCGGTTGCTATAGAAGCAAGCCGTGTTGATTGCTTTGGCCCAAAATGAATGGCTAACATTGTACTCATTCAACATTGATCTTTCCATATCAATCAAGGTTCTATTCTTCGTTTCAACTAGCCCATTTGATTGAGGTGTATACTTGGCCGAGAATTGATGCTTGATTCTAAGCTCATCACATAGCTCATCAACTCTTGTGTTCTTGAACTCACTTCCATTATCACTTCTCACTTTCTTGATTGTGGTTTCAAACTCATTTTGAACTCTCTTGATGAACTTCTTGAATATGTCAAATACATCACTCTTGTCCACAAGAAAGAATACCCATGTGTATCTAGTGAAATCATCCACAATCACAAAGCCATACTTGTTGCCACCAATGCTTGTGTATGTAGTTGGTCCAAATAGATCCATGTGCAACAACTCAAATGCCTTAGATGTACTCATGATGCTCTTCAAAGGATGAGTGTTGCCCACTTGCTTTCCGGCTTGACATGCACTACATAGCTTATCCTTCTCAAATATGACATCCTTCAAGCCTCTAACTAAGTCATGTTTCACTAGTTTGTTCAATTGCTTCATGCCAACATGACCAAGTCTTCTGTCATAACCAACCCATACTTAATTTGGAGGACAAGCATGTTGAAAGTTGAGTGTCACTAGCATTGAAATCAACCAAGTATGGCTTTGTGATTGTGGATGATTTCACTAGATACACATGGGTATTCTTTCTTGTGGACAAGAGTGATGTATTTGACATATTCAAGAAGTTCATCAAGAGAGTTCAAAATGAGTTTGAAACCACAATCAAGAAAGTGAGAAGTGATAATGGAAGTGAGTTCAAGAACACAAGAGTTGATGAGCTATGTGATGAGCTTAGAATCAAGCATCAATTCTCGGCCAAGTATACACCTCAATCAAATGGGCTAGTTGAAACGAAGAATAGAACCTTGATTGATATGGAAAGATCAATGTTGAATGAGTACAATGTTAGCCATTCATTTTGGGCCAAAGCAATCAACACGGCTTGCTTCTATAGCAACCGCCTCTACTGCCACAAGTTCTTAGAGAAGACACCATATGAGATCTTAAATGGAAGAAAGACCAACATTGCTTACTTTAGAGTGTTTGGATGCAAATGCTATATCTTGAAGAAGGGCACTAGATTGAGCAAGTTTGAAAAGAAATGTGATGAAGGGTTCCTACTTGGTTACTCAACTACTAGCAAGGCTTATAGAGTGTGGAATTTGGCTAGTGGTCAACTTGAGGAAGTGCATGATGTTGAGTTTGATGAAACAAATAGCTCTCAAAATGAGGAAGATAACTTGGATGATGTGAGAGGAACTCAATTGGCTAATGCAATGAAGAAAATGGATATTGGTGACATTAGGCCAAAGCATGTGATTGATGTGGATGACAACAAAGATCAAGTGCAACAAAGTCCAATTATGCAAGCTAGTGGCTCTCATATGCAAAATCAAGCTAGTACATCATCTCAAGTGCAACAAGATCAACAAGTGGCTAGTACATCATCTCCAACTCATGATCATCAACAACATCCAAGCAATCAAGTCCAAATGCTTCAACCGACAAATATTGCAAGAGACCATCATTGGTGACATACAAAGGGGAGTTCAAACTAGATCAAGATTGGCATCATTTTGTGCTCACTCTTCTTTTGTATCAATGGAAGAACCAAAAGACATTGACAAAGCTTTGAGAGATCCGGATTGGGTAAATGCAATACATGAAGAGCTCAACAATTTCAAGAGAAATGAAGTATGGGAACTAGTTGAGAGGCCTAAGGATCACAATGTCATTGGAACTAGATGGGTTTTTCGCAACAAGCAAGATCAAGATGGGATAGTAGTAAGGAACAAAGCAAGACTAGTGGCTCAAGGTTACACACAAATAGAGGGTCTTGACTTTGGTGAAACATATACCCCAGTTGCAAGATTAGAAGCAATTAGAATCTTACTTGCATATGCTTGTGCTCACAATATCAAGCTATATAAAATGGATGTCAAGAGTGCAATACTATTCTGCTTCTTGGATGACCATGAGACAAGTGATCTTCCCAACAATTGACATGTCCCGGAGGTGCTCTTTCTCTCAACTTTGTCACCGGCATAGTCAGAATCCGAATATCCAACTAGCTCAAAGCTTGCACCCTTGGGATACCACAATCCAACATCTTGTGTATGCTTCAAATACCTCAATATTCTCTTTGTTGCCTTCAAATGACTTTCTCTTGGTGAGGCTTGAAATCTTGCACACATGCATACACTAAACATCACATCGGGCCTTGATGCCATCACATAAAGTAGGCTACCAATCATTGATCTATATAGCTTTTGATCTACCATGTTGCCACTCTTGTCACTATCCAAGCTTCCACTAGTGCCCATAGGAGTTGTAATGCCCTTTGCATCTTCCATGCCAAACACTTATGATTCCATGATTA
>JAHUYU010003047.1:0-20420 GCA_030439765.1 Tripidium arundinaceum | reverse complement strand
ACTGCGAGAAACATAGAATCGACCAACTCCCCAGGCAACTGAACAAAGTTCTCATACTCACGTCGGTACACTCAAAGAGTCTGATCTTGACCTGGGAAGTCCCCTCATGATACCTTTCAAGAGTTTGCCAGATCTCTCAAGCCGTAGCGAGGTGAGAAACACGATCAAATTCAGAAAGCGAAAGGCAAGAGAAAATTGCATTACGTGCCTTGCTAATTGAAGGACCGAAGTAGGCGACCAGAGAGGGGGTTTGAATGGGAGCCGATTCCAATTTTCTTTTGAATGCGGCCGCTATACCAAAATCTACCCCGAAACACCAAACACGGACACGGGAGCTCACTCTAGCCAACTGGTGACTAAATGAACTTAGAGCAACAGAGAGAACACAGCAAGACTTACCCGACAGGAGGAAAATAAAAGACTCCAAGGATATGCAAGGCTTATTTGGCTTGCTGGTTTAATGAATCTACAGGAAGCATTACTAATAGTGCATCCTTATATTCCGAGTTTTAGCAGTCATTTTTAGTTCGTTAGCTAACCATTCTAGGTAATGCACCTGTCTACTTTCAAGCAGGTGGTAAGCAATCAGAACCATTTTATCTCCTTTCATGTTCCAGTTCATACTACGGTGCTAGACCATAGCCAAGTCGTACCGCATCACGCGGTGATTCGCGAATCAATGTAGCCCAGCTGGGTACCCCAAAACACACGCCTCGCTTGCACCCCAGGCACAAACAAGACCAACCCATTCCACTCCTGTCGAGGGGTCCAGGTCCCCGTCCAAACTTGGACTCCGAGCCCCCAGCACTGCAGGCCCGGCCTCAGTGTGGTGCTCAGACCTCCACCTGTCCCCGCTTCCAATCAGTCGGTCCGGAAAGAGCCGGAACCCACGACAAGAGAGTAACGAGCCTTCCCGCTCCCATAAGCAAGTATGTGCTCAGGATAATAAGTCTGTGACCTGACTACCATCCACAGCAACGGATGGTCCTCAATCGACACAGGCAGGACAAGCGCAACCAGAGCCTCGCTCTGTTTACCTAACCAAGTCCAATCCAAATCCAAAGAACAGTCCCGCCCGGTCTCCAATTATTATCCATATATATTCCATTTTATAGTAATATGATAATAATAACAATAATATATTTTCTATCTCTCGCGAGTGACAGTCAATCACTCGACTTCTACCGGAGACCTGTAGCATAGCAATCTACACGATCCTGTCATATTAGTAAGACTCATAGGATAAGGATATATATATGCAAGTGGGTTTCATTCAACTCCTTAAAACGTAAATGCACAACATATATAAAGTGCAGAATAATAGGGGTTATGCACCGGGACTTGCCTGGGTAAAAATATAACCAAAGTTAGTACTCCATCATGGTGACACGAATATCTAGGCACCATCTTCTAGGTTCAACACCAAGTCCTTTGATTGATCCATCGATCCATTATCGCTCCTATTATGATATGCATAGATGCAAATGCATGCATAAGCCAAACAAATATAACAAGGACACACACCCGAACATCACCACAGAGGACTTACGTAGCTACACGTAGCTTGGCATCTCTCTAAATTCTCTCGTCGAGACTTACTTGCGAGTCAGTTAACTTCCTTGGTGAATTACAGCTCGGAGAGGGAGATCGACAAGACGAGCTTGAACTCGGAGAGAGAGAACTGGACAAGCGAGAGGGCGAGCGTCGGCGTCGGATGGCAGCGAGCTCGGCGTTTTCATTTTATAGGCAGGAGACGCAGGGCGCGGCAGCGCAACGCGTTAATTAATTTTTGATTAGCAGACAAAGTGAAGGCGCGACAGCGACGCGTCGTGAGGTTTGTGACTAATTAGCTTGCTTAAGGCTAATAAAGCGCGGTTTATGCACGACGTGCTGCTTGGGTGAACAGTGTTTTCTGCGCGCTACAGTGTATAAGTACAGTATTTTCTGCATGCTACAGTGTACGTGTACCAACTACCAAGTGCTTTGGGCGATGAAGAACAGGTTGGAGAGCTCTCTTTCTCAGTTTGGAGGCTCAATCTCTCAAGGAATCGGAAGGGAATCGATGGGAGAAGCTTGAGGTGCTCCAATGGAGTGAGAGAGAGGACAAGAGCTGCTCTGGTCGAGTTCTGGTGCAAATGGTCAAAGGGTGACCATTGAGAGAGAAGGGGAGTAAAGGAAATACCCCTTCACCAACGGTCAGATTTCAAGTCGCAGCAGTGCTGCTCCACGAGCGGCACTGCTACTCAGCGGCACTACTGCTCGGAGAGCGGCAGTGCTGCTCTGGCCCATCAGCTCCGAATTGAAAACTGTTAAGCAGGCTGACTAGGCAAGGTATTGGAGGATGATTGGTGAAAGATTAGCACTTGGTTGCATGCTTAAACTTGAGAGATGCATCCCCCTTTGTAGTGCGGCTTTTCCTAAACTCAAATTCAAAAAGTAAATGAAATTTAAACGCCTTTGAGTCGAATGCCATGTCCTTTTGCATTTGGGGGCTCCACTGTCATGCATATAATCCTCCTTTTAGTTTTATCTACTTGTCATCTCTATAAATCTCATTAGTCCCCTAATTGTGTGGTCATTATCACCAAAACCCACATTAGGGCTTGATTGCACTTACACATAGGGATGGTCACCTTGCTGAGTTTTGCTTTAGGAGGAAGAGAGATGAGCGGCGAGAGTATGAGTTGAACAACTAGAACATGTACCGCGTGCCCCATGGCGTACATGTGCCGCCTGTTCAGAGGTGCAATGCTAGGCCAAGAGGTGCAATGCCTCAAGGAGCTAGGCCTCAGGTTGCGAGACCACACGGTGGTCATGCCCGGCGAGGTTCTGGTCGTGGTCAATATGACTGTGAGCCTCATGGCGGTGGCTTTGTGTCCCACAGCTCTAGCGGACCACGTTTTCCCCATCGTGGTGATCGCTTTCCTCAAATGGGACATGGCATGTTTGGTGTTTTTCCTAACACTTTTCTAGGGCAAATGACTCAACACTGGTATCCTTCACAGTTTACTAACCCCAGTGTTGTGCCATTTGTTCACCCTCTGCCTTTCTATTGAGCAAGACGGAGGCCTGGAGAACACGTGGCTCATTGATTCCGGATGTTCGTGCCACATGACTGGAAACTCAAAGTGGTTCTCCAGCCTCGACCCCGTGCAACTCAAGGAGTACATCACATTCGGGGATAATAGCAAAGGTAAGGTGGTATCTTGTGGGACCATTTGGGTCAACTAGAGTTTTGTTCTCAAGGATGTTGCTTTGGTTTCCAATTTGCATTTCAATTTCACTTTCTGTTTCACAACTCCTTGAGGACGGTTTCGAAGTGCACTTTAAGAAAGACCTGTCTCGAGTTCTTGATTCTCAGGGGGATCTTGTTTGTCGGATTTCCCCATTTGGCCGTATCTTTCGAGCTGATTTCTCTCACTCTTTTGGCTCTTCTCGATGTTTGGTAGCCGGATCTTCCTCAGAGCTTTGGAAGTGGCATAGGAGGCTAGGCCACTTGAGTTTTGACCTACTAGCTAGGTTGAGCTCACTTGGTCTAATCCAAGGATTGCCCAAATTGAAATTTGAGAAAGATTTGGTTTGCCATCCGTGTCGTCATGGTAAGATGGTGGTTGCTTCTCACCCCCCGGTAAACCAAGTGATGACAAAGCGTCCCTGTGAGCTGTTGCATATGGATATTGTTGGGCCAGCGACGGTGCGCTCGGTGGGGGGGGGGGGAAGTGGTACGTGCTTGTGGTTGTTGATGACTTTTTGAGGTATTCTTGGGTGTTCTTTATGGAGGCTAAGGATGAGGCATTTTACTTGGTTTGAGACTTGGTTCTTCGGTTGCAAACTGAGATGCCTAAGAATGCCATAAGAGCTATCCACAGTGACAATGGCACCGAGTTCAAAAAACTCTCAGTTTGAAACCTTCTGTGCTTCTTTGGGTCTCGAACACCAGTTTTCCTCGCCTTATGTCCCTCAGCAAAACAGTGTTGTTGAGCACAAAAATTGGACTTTGGTTGAAATGGCTAGGACGATGCTCGACGAGCATAGGACTCCTAGAAGATATTGGGCCGAAGCAATCAACACCGCGTGCCATGTTTCAAATCACATTTTCCTTCGGGCTTTCATGAAGAAAACTTCTTATGAGTTGCGATTTGGGCGTCCACCCAAGGTGAGTCATTTCAGGGTGTTTGGATGCTAGTGCTTCATCTTGAAACAAGGTAATTTGGACAAGTTTGAGTCCAGGTCTTCCGATGGTATATTTCTGGGTTATGCTTCTCATTCTAGAGCTTACCGAGTATTTAATCTTGAGACTAACCGCATCGTGGAGACCTGCGAGGTCACATTCGATGAAACTATGCCTTGTTCGACTCCTGTCTTTGAGTGTGCAGGTGAGCAGGAGTTTGGTGAAAGCATCTTTGTGGAGGAGGAGCAAGAAGATGCCGATTGGGGTGATCCCGAGCTGACTCCACCGGCTGCCCCTTTCGAGCCTGCTTCGACTACTTCAGCTCACGGTCCTGATCCTTCTACTTCCACTACTTGGGGACAGTTCGAGCAGCTTCCTCAGCCTGCGCCGGCTACACCTGAGGAAGCACCAGCTGCTGTGAAGGGGAGGTGACTTTGGCAAGGGAGGGCACCTCAGCACATTCAGCGTCGCCACCCACCTCAACTGATGTTTGGCGACATTGACCAGCGAGTCACGCGGTCCAGGTCATATCAAATCTCACACTTTGCTCATTCTGCATTTGTTGTGTCTTTCGAGCACCGAGATGTTGGACATGCTTTATCTGATCCTGATTGGGTTAATGCCATGCATGAGGAGTTAGAAAACTTTGAGAGAAACCATGTTTGGGTTTTGGTACCACCTCCACAAGACTGCCATCCCATAGGAACGAAGTGGGTTTTCAAAAACAAACAAAGTGAGGATGGGGTGGTTGTGAGAAACAAGGCTAGGTTGGTAGCCCAAGGTTTTTGCCAAAAGGAGGATTATATGCATGACAGTGGAGCCCCCAAATGCAAAAGGACTTGGTGTTGAACCTAGAAGATGGTGCCTAGATATTCGTGTCACCATGATGGAGTACTAACTTTGGTTATATTTTTACCCAGGCAAGTCCCGGTGCATAACCCCTATTATTCTGCACTTTATATATGTTGTGCATTTACGTTTTAAGGAGTTGAATGAAACCCACTTGCATATATATATCCTTATCCTATGAGTCTTACTAATATGACAGGATCGTGTAGATTGCTATGCTACAGGTCTCCGGTAGAAGTCGAGTGATTGACTGTCACTCGCGAGAGATAGAAAATATATTATTGTTATTATTATCATATTACTATAAAATGGAATATATATGGATAATAATTGGAGACCGGGCGGGACTGTTCTTTGGATTTGGATTGGACTTGGTTAGGTAAACAGAGCGAGGCTCTGGTTGCGCTTGTCCTGCCTGTGTCGATTGAGGACCATCCGTTGCTGTGGATGGTAGTCAGGTCACAGACTTATTATCCTGAGCACATACTTGCTTATGGGAGCGGGAAGGCTCGTTACTCTCTTGTCGTGGGTTCCGGCTCTTTCCGGACCGACTGATTGGAAGCGGGGACAGGTGGAGGTCTGAGCACCACACTGAGGCCGGGCCTGCAGTGCTGGGGGCTCGGAGTCCAAGTTTGGACGGGGACCTGGACCCCTCGACAGGAGTGGAATGGGTTGGTCTTGTTTGTGCCTGGGGTGCAAGCGAGGCGTGTGTTTTGGGGTACCCAGCTGGGCTACATTGATTCGCGAATCACCGCGTGATGCGGTACGACTTGGCTATGGTCTAGCACCGTAGTATGAACTGGAACATGAAAGGAGATAAAATGGTTCTGATTGCTTACCACCTGCTTGAAAGTAGACAGGTGCATTACCTAGAATGGTTAGCTAACGAACTAAAATGACTGCTAAAACTCGGAATATAAGGATGCACTATTAGTAATGCTTCCTGTAGATTCATTAAACCAGCAAGCCAAATAAGCCTTGCATATCCTTGGAGTCTTTTATTTTCCTCCTGTCGGGTAAGTCTTGCTGTGTTCTCTCTGTTGCTCTAAGTTCATTTAGTCACCAGTTGGCTAGAGTGAGCTCCCGTGTCCGTGTTTGGTGTTTCGGGGTAGATTTTGGTATAGCGGCCGCATTCAAAAGAAAATTGGAATCGGCTCCCATTCAAACCCCCTCTCTGGTCGCCTACTTCGGTCCTTCAATTAGCAAGGCACGTAATGCAATTTTCTCTTGCCTTTCGCTTTCTGAATTTGATCGTGTTTCTCACCTCGCTACGGCTTGAGAGATCTGGCAAACTCTTGAAAGGTATCATGAGGGGACTTCCCAGGTCAAGATCAGACTCTTTGAGTGTACCGACGTGAGTATGAGAACTTTGTTCAGTTGCCTGGGGAGTTGGTCGATTCTATGTTCTCTCGCTTCCAGTCAATTGTGAACAAGATGCGGGCAAATAAGCCGCAGCTACCCTATGATGATCACGAGATGGCTCTCAAGTTACTACATGCCCTAGATCGGTGGGTTTAGGATGTGAAAGTCTCTGCGATCATTGAGTCACCCAATTACGAGACACTCACCGTGGATGAGTTGTTCAGCAAGCTCAAGTTGTGGCAGAACTACCTGAAATAACACACTTTCAAAGTCGCTTGTCTTCCACTAGACACTAAGCACCCCAAAAGTGGGCCAATTCAAGCAGTTCCGTCGAGCACACCTCAAGGGAGAACTCGAAACAATCCACAATTTTACACCCAGGATCCAATAATGAGTACAAGCTTACAACACTTAGTCCATTTCATGCAACAAAGAGTCTTGAAAATTATTTATTACAATACTAGAGTTCAGAGTGCGATAATTAAACAGCGGAAATTAAAGTAAATATCTAGCGGAAGTGATACAAGGATTCATCTGTGCCCACCAGAAGAATCCTCCACACAAGAGCTACTCATCAAGCTGCACCTGCAACAAGGGTAAATAAACCTTGAGTACTCGATTGTACTCAGCAAGACTTACCCGACAGGAGGAAAATAAAAGACTCCAAGGATATGCAAGGCTTATTTGGCTTGCTGGTTTAATGAATCTACAGGAAGCATTACTAATAGTGCATCCTTATATTCCGAGTTTTAGCAGTCATTTTTAGTTCGTTAGCTAACCATTCTAGGTAATGCACCTGTCTACTTTCAAGCAGGTGGTAAGCAATCAGAACCATTTTATCTCCTTTCATGTTCCAGTTCATACTACGGTGCTAGACCATAGCCAAGTCGTACCGCATCACGCGGTGATTCGCGAATCAATGTAGCCCAGCTGGGTACCCCAAAACACACGCCTCGCTTGCACCCCAGGCACAAACAAGACCAACCCATTCCACTCCTGTCGAGGGGTCCAGGTCCCCGTCCAAACTTGGACTCCGAGCCCCCAGCACTGCAGGCCCGGCCTCAGTGTGGTGCTCAGACCTCCACCTGTCCCCGCTTCCAATCAGTCGGTCCGGAAAGAGCCGGAACCCACGACAAGAGAGTAACGAGCCTTCCCGCTCCCATAAGCAAGTATGTGCTCAGGATAATAAGTCTGTGACCTGACTACCATCCACAGCAACGGATGGTCCTCAATCGACACAGGCAGGACAAGCGCAACCAGAGCCTCGCTCTGTTTACCTAACCAAGTCCAATCCAAATCCAAAGAACAGTCCCGCCCGGTCTCCAATTATTATCCATATATATTCCATTTATAGTAATATGATAATAATAACAATAATATATTTTCTATCTCTCGCGAGTGACAGTCAATCACTCGACTTCTACCGGAGACCTGTAGCATAGCAATCTACACGATCCTGTCATATTAGTAAGACTCATAGGATAAGGATATATATATGCAAGTGGGTTTCATTCAACTCCTTAAAACGTAAATGCACAACATATATAAAGTGCAGAATAATAGGGGTTATGCACCGGGACTTGCCTGGGTAAAAATATAACCAAAGTTAGTACTCCATCATGGTGACACGAATATCTAGGCACCATCTTCTAGGTTCAACACCAAGTCCTTTGATTGATCCATCGATCCATTATCGCTCCTATTATGATATGCATAGATGCAAATGCATGCATAAGCCAAACAAATATAACAAGGACACACACCCGAACATCACCACAGAGGACTTACGTAGCTACACGTAGCTTGGCATCTCTCTAAATTCTCTCGTCGAGACTTACTTGCGAGTCAGTTAACTTCCTTGGTGAATTACAGCTCGGAGAGGGAGATCGACAAGACGAGCTTGAACTCGGAGAGAGAGAACTGGACAAGCGAGAGGGCGAGCGTCGGCGTCGGATGGCAGCGAGCTCGGCGTTTTCATTTTATAGGCAGGAGACGCAGGGCGCGGCAGCGCAACGCGTTAATTAATTTTTGATTAGCAGACAAAGTGAAGGCGCGACAGCGACGCGTCGTGAGGTTTGTGACTAATTAGCTTGCTTAAGGCTAATAAAGCGCGGTTTATGCACGACGTGCTGCTTGGGTGAACAGTGTTTTCTGCGCGCTACAGTGTATAAGTACAGTATTTTCTGCATGCTACAGTGTACGTGTACCAACTACCAAGTGCTTTGGGCGATGAAGAACAGGTTGGAGAGCTCTCTTTCTCAGTTTGGAGGCTCAATCTCTCAAGGAATCGGAAGGGAATCGATGGGAGAAGCTTGAGGTGCTCCAATGGAGTGAGAGAGAGGACAAGAGCTGCTCTGGTCGAGTTCTGGTGCAAATGGTCAAAGGGTGACCATTGAGAGAGAAGGGGAGTAAAGGAAATACCCCTTCACCAACGGTCAGATTTCAAGTCGCAGCAGTGCTGCTCCACGAGCGGCACTGCTACTCAGCGGCACTACTGCTCGGAGAGCGGCAGTGCTGCTCTGGCCCATCAGCTCCGAATTGAAAACTGTTAAGCAGGCTGACTAGGCAAGGTATTGGAGGATGATTGGTGAAAGATTAGCACTTGGTTGCATGCTTAAACTTGAGAGATGCATCCCCCTTTGTAGTGCGGCTTTTCCTAAACTCAAATTCAAAAAGTAAATGAAATTTAAACGCCTTTGAGTCGAATGCCATGTCCTTTTGCATTTGGGGGCTCCACTGTCATGCATATAATCCTCCTTTTAGTTTTATCTACTTGTCATCTCTATAAATCTCATTAGTCCCCTAATTGTGTGGTCATTATCACCAAAACCCACATTAGGGCTTGATTGCACTTACACATAGGGATGGTCACCTTGCTGAGTTTTGCTTTAGGAGGAAGAGAGATGAGCGGCGAGAGTATGAGTTGAACAACTAGAACATGTACCGCGTGCCCCATGGCGTACATGTGCCGCCTGTTCAGAGGTGCAATGCTAGGCCAAGAGGTGCAATGCCTCAAGGAGCTAGGCCTCAGGTTGCGAGACCACACGGTGGTCATGCCCGGCGAGGTTCTGGTCGTGGTCAATATGACTGTGAGCCTCATGGCGGTGGCTTTGTGTCCCACAGCTCTAGCGGACCACGTTTTCCCCATCGTGGTGATCGCTTTCCTCAAATGGGACATGGCATGTTTGGTGTTTTTCCTAACACTTTTCTAGGGCAAATGACTCAACACTGGTATCCTTCACAGTTTACTAACCCCAGTGTTGTGCCATTTGTTCACCCTCTGCCTTTCTATTGAGCAAGACGGAGGCCTGGAGAACACGTGGCTCATTGATTCCGGATGTTCGTGCCACATGACTGGAAACTCAAAGTGGTTCTCCAGCCTCGACCCCGTGCAACTCAAGGAGTACATCACATTCGGGGATAATAGCAAAGGTAAGGTGGTATCTTGTGGGACCATTTGGGTCAACTAGAGTTTTGTTCTCAAGGATGTTGCTTTGGTTTCCAATTTGCATTTCAATTTCACTTTCTGTTTCACAACTCCTTGAGGACGGTTTCGAAGTGCACTTTAAGAAAGACCTGTCTCGAGTTCTTGATTCTCAGGGGGATCTTGTTTGTCGGATTTCCCCATTTGGCCGTATCTTTCGAGCTGATTTCTCTCACTCTTTTGGCTCTTCTCGATGTTTGGTAGCCGGATCTTCCTCAGAGCTTTGGAAGTGGCATAGGAGGCTAGGCCACTTGAGTTTTGACCTACTAGCTAGGTTGAGCTCACTTGGTCTAATCCAAGGATTGCCCAAATTGAAATTTGAGAAAGATTTGGTTTGCCATCCGTGTCGTCATGGTAAGATGGTGGTTGCTTCTCACCCCCCGGTAAACCAAGTGATGACAAAGCGTCCCTGTGAGCTGTTGCATATGGATATTGTTGGGCCAGCGACGGTGTGCTCGGTGGGGGGGGGGAAGTGGTACGTGCTTGTGGTTGTTGATGACTTTTTGAGGTATTCTTGGGTGTTCTTTATGGAGGCTAAGGATGAGGCATTTTACTTGGTTTGAGACTTGGTTCTTCGGTTGCAAACTGAGATGCCTAAGAATGCCATAAGAGCTATCCACAGTGACAATGGCACCGAGTTCAAAAACTCTCAGTTTGAAACCTTCTGTGCTTCTTTGGGTCTCGAACACCAGTTTTTCCTCGCCTTATGTCCCTCAGCAAAACAGTGTTGTTGAGCACAAAAATTGGACTTTGGTTGAAATGGCTAGGACGATGCTCGACGAGCATAGGACTCCTAGAAGATATTGGGCCGAAGCAATCAACACCGCGTGCCATGTTTCAAATCACATTTTCCTTCGGGCTTTCATGAAGAAAACTTCTTATGAGTTGCGATTTGGGCGTCCACCCAAGGTGAGTCATTTCAGGGTGTTTGGATGCTAGTGCTTCATCTTGAAACAAGGTAATTTGGACAAGTTTGAGTCCAGGTCTTCCGATGGTATATTTCTGGGTTATGCTTCTCATTCTAGAGCTTACCGAGTATTTAATCTTGAGACTAACCGCATCGTGGAGACCTGCGAGGTCACATTCGATGAAACTATGCCTTGTTCGACTCCTGTCTTTGAGTGTGCAAGTGAGCAGGAGTTTGGTGAAAGCATCTTTGTGGAGGAGGAGCAAGAAGATGCCGATTGGGGTGATCCCGAGCTGACTCCACCGGCTGCCCCTTTCGAGCCTGCTTCGACTACTTCAGCTCACGGTCCTGATCCTTCTACTTCCACTACTTGGGGACAGTTCGAGCAGCTTCCTCAGCCTGCGCCGGCTACACCTGAGGAAGCACCAGCTGCTGTGAAGGGGAGGTGACTTTGGCAAGGGAGGGCACCTCAGCACATTCAGCGTCGCCACCCACCTCAACTGATGTTTGGCGACATTGACCAGCGAGTCACGCGGTCCAGGTCATATCAAATCTCACACTTTGCTCATTCTGCATTTGTTGTGTCTTTCGAGCACCGAGATGTTGGACATGCTTTATCTGATCCTGATTGGGTTAATGCCATGCATGAGGAGTTAGAAAACTTTGAGAGAAACCATGTTTGGGTTTTGGTACCACCTCCACAAGACTGCCATCCCATAGGAACGAAGTGGGTTTTCAAAAACAAACAAAGTGAGGATGGGGTGGTTGTGAGAAACAAGGCTAGGTTGGTAGCCCAAGGTTTTTGCCAAAAGGAGGGTATAGATTATGAGGAAACCTTTGCCCCTATTGCTCGTTTAGAAGCCATTAGGATCGTTCTAGCCTTTGCAGCCTCGAAGGGTTTTAAGCTTTTTCAAATGGATGTCAAAAGTGCTTTTCTGAACGGGTACATAGAGGAAGAGGTTTATGTTAAGCAACCCCCTGGCTTTGAAAATCCCAAGTTTCCAAACCATGTGTTTAAACTCCAAAAAGCTTTGTATGGTTTGAAACAAGCCCCTAGAGCCTGGTATGAGCATTTGAAAAAGTTTTTGCTTGCAAAGGGTTTCAAAATAGGATCGGTTGATAAAAGGTTGTTTCTCCTCAGGCAAGGCATTGCTACTCTCATTGTTCAGATATACGTGGATGATATCATCTTTGGTGGTTCATCTCATGCTTTTGTTGCCAAGTTTGCAGATACAATGAGTAGGGAGTTCGAGATGAGTATGATGGGAGAACTCAACTTCTTCCTCGGGATGCAAATCAAGCAGACTCGGGACGGGACGTTCGTGCATCAAGGCAAGTACACGAAGGACGTCTTGAAGAAGTTCGACATGGGCGAGGCCAAGCCTCTTTCGATGCCCATGTCCACCACGACGGCGTTGGATGCCGAGGAGGATGGCGAGCCGGTGGACCAGAAGGAGTACAGGAGCATGTTTGGCTCACTCTGTACCTGACGGCGACGAGGCCAGACATACAATTCGCAGTGTGTCTGTGCACTCATTTCCAAGCTTCACTGCGCACTTCCCACAAGCAGGCGGTCAAAAGGATCATGAGGTACCTTCGTTTCACTCCCGAATTTGGTCTTTGGTATTCCTCTTCTTCGACCCTTTCGCTTTGTGGTTATTCTGATGCGGATTTTGCGGGGTGTCATTTGGATCGCAGTCAACTTCTGGTACTTGTCAATTCTTGGGGTCTTCTCTAGTCTCTTGGTCCTCTTGCAAGCAAACTAGCGTAGCCCAGTCAACCATAGAAGCCGAATATGTTGCTGCTGCTAGTTGTTGCTCCCAGCTGCTTTGGATGATTTACACCTTGAGAGACTTTGGGTTGAGCTTCGAGAGAGTCCCACTTTTTTATGACAGTACCAGTGCTATAAATGTGGCAAAGAACCCAGTTCTACATTCCAAACCCAAGCACATTGATATCCGCTTTCATTTCCTTCATGACCACTATGAGAAAGGGGATATTGATCTTTGCCACATAGACACCACCAAATAGCTTGTCGTTATCCTCACAAAACCTCTAGATAAAGCAACCTTTGCCTGGCTGCGAGGGGAACTGGGGGTGTGCTTCCCTTTTTAGAGGAGGGAAGCTTTGGATCTTGTTATAGTAGTGTTTGGCTTTTGTTTTGTAATTTAGTTTTGTTTTCAGCTTTTGTATCATAATTGCATTGCATAGCATCATGTATGATAGAGCATATTTTGAGCTTCATGAATATAGCTGTCAGAATGAAACTTTGCTCTCTTTGGTATGTTCTGTGTGTACATGATTGTGCTTACAACTTAGGCTCTCTTTGATCACTTGATACATGTTATGAGCTAAGCTTGTTTTTATAACTTGTGAACATAATTAACAAATATTAGAACATGAAAATCTGTTCACCACTGAGATTGGCAACTAGCATGTGTAGGATGTGTTGAAATCCTTGTTGATATTTTGTATATGCTAGGTTGCTATGTCTCTTGTTTTGAGTCATTCACTTGCTTGGACAACTCCGATACTCTTGTGCTAAAATTTGAAATTCAAGCTAAGTGATGAGAAAAGATCGAGATGGGTTTGTATTGTCCCACATCAAGGTATCGGGACTGCTTCCTATTGCACTTAGGATGAACTTGAGCCTTGTAGTGGATGACCAAAACCATTGCCTTGAGCTCCTAATTGTCTCTAACATAGGCTCCACATGGTTGAAAAGTTAGGCTTGACAGTACTTATAACCTCTTGCACACACATGTTTGACTAATACTTATGATAAATTGAGATTTGCTAAATCTTGATAATTTTGATCAAACACAAGTGTTAGGTTCGTCTTTGACATGATGTGTGTGTGGCGGTCCTTAACTCCTATTTTTAGCTGCCAACTTTCACATGAAATCCACTCAAATGAACACCAGACTTAGATTTAGGGCTAACAACTAACAAGTTCCACAAGTTTTGGTGATTGTTCATTTGCAGGAGGATATGTCAGAATAACACAGAAAATATGCTTAAAATATACAAGAAACACATCAAAACAACATCCACAAGCCCAAGGGGGAGAAGGCGCACCTACCAGACAAATCTGGCTCAAACACATGAACCATGAGCCCATAACCGAAGCAAACCATCTCAACTCCGCGCCAAACCCTCGGTCCAATTAAAGAAGCCCACGAAGCAATCACCCATGAAAGCTGAGCCCGAACGGGCCTAGTAGGGGGTCGCTGACCCCCTTTTTAGCCCAAAACGGCCCATCCTTCGTGGGGAGGCACTTACCGCCTTGCCTAACGTCGGTGCGGAGGGGTGGGCCCGAATTGAATGCCCAGGATGTCGGTTTGCTCGTTTTATGAGGGGATCATGGAATATTCCAAGGATCATCCCCTCCTCTCCACCTATAAAAGGAGGCTCCCACTCTCCCACTCAACACAACACAAGACAACAACATACCAAGGAAGAGAATAGCACCACTCCAAGGGCTTAGGCCATAGCTAGATAGAGCAAAGTAGTAGGGAGAGATGTGAGGGAGAGTTCGGGGAAACGCCGGGATTGTCGGTAGTCTCCCCAAGCTTGTACCTTGATGAACACCTACTTTGTACCTCGACGGATACTTCCTCTAAGTAAGTGTTCGTGATCTTATGGTTATAAGTCTATTGATTAGTTAAACTTTACTCTTATTTGTTTGTGGGTTCATCGTCCGTTCTCATAGTGGATGCTCTAGTAGAGGACTCTTGATAAAGACGGAAGTTCCTAATCGATGCTAGAGTAGTAATCGATACCGTAAACGTGGGGTCTAGGCTAGAGGTTACCTTTGTTTGCCTCGTTCCCCACGGTTGAGGGGTAGGCGGCAGGTGGTGACAGCCCTGTCCGTCCCTTGTAATCCCCCACGTTCAGGTTCGGCGTAGAGCTACAGGCCGGCATCGCTTGGCAGACCAGGTGCAATCTGGTGCCCGAAGTAAGCAAGTAAAAGTAGAGTATATCGTGCCTTAGACCCTAAAGCCATAGGAATCCATCTCTACCCTTGCCAACTTTATCCTTGTGTTGTCCTTGGATGAACCAGCTAGAAGAGTACACACGTTCCCTGTGGATTCAATACCCTTGAATACTCTCGGGTGAAAGCTACAGCGATATCCGTACGCTTGAGGATTCATTCGTGACGTAAGAAATACCAACAAGCTTTCTGGCGCCGTTGCCGGGGAACGGTTATTGTATTATCTTCGAACCTAGTTTGTCCTCGTATCTTTTATCTTTTATTTTCATAAAAAAAATATTTTTTTATCCTTTTCACCATGAAGTTAACACCAATCCAAAATCTTGCCGCTTCAAAACGTGAGTCCTTGAGCCACCACCTTCTTCAAAACAAATAATTTCATCCGGCTGTGAACTCCACCCTGGCTTAATAGCCATGGTTTGGGCACAATCCTTCTCTGGGCTTGATAACGAAGTCCTTGTCATCACCTGCGAGAGTTCGAGGAAATGTGTTCATGCCTGAGCATCTATGGCATGACACAAGAAACTCTAAAGTGGAAATTGTTTCCCTATTCTCTCACAGAGAAGGCGAAGCAATGGTACACTCATACCATAGGAAATATGAATGGGGATTGGAATGAACTTAAAGACAAATTTTGTCTTACGTTCTTCCCTATGTCCCGTATCGTCTCTCTACCAAAAGAGATTCTCAACTTTGAGCGGTACGAGAAGGAGTCTATTGGTGCAGCCTGGGCCAGGTTCTCAGTTTTAATACACTCCGGCCCAGACTTGTCTTTACACGACAGCGTGTTGTTGCAACTCTTTTGTTTGGGTCTTGACATAGAGTTTGCCCTATACCTCGACATGACCACTAGAGGGTCATTTGCACACAAAACCACGATGTAACAAAAGAAAATCCTTGATCACATCCTAGAAAAACACACTTCCTCCGTCATAGAAACCAAACCCCTCTAGGTGAAGGCCATGTCAAGCTCTGAGGAGCCCTCATCAGCCGAATCCAAAACCGTACTTTCCTTTTCCCTAGATTCGACTCATGAGCCCTCACCCGAACCGCGAACACCGAAGGAAGGAGTAATTCATCCTTCAGAGTTCCCTATCGAATTCGAGGATTATGGAAATATCTTGAAACACTTTTGGCACAAAAACCCTACGACACCTCCTAACTCTCATCTTTCTCATCCTCCCGAGGAAGCTTTCCCCAAAGTGGAACCATTGAAGGAATGGTTAATGAAAGTGAAACGTTCTTTCGAAGCAATTCGGATTCTTTCACCTTCCACTACCATGACTTGTTCGTTAAGGGGAACTGTCGTAGAAGCCCTTCACAACCCCATTGTCGAGACTAATATCATGTCAGAATTCCTTGTGGAAACTCTCTTGGGTAACTGTTGGCGGTCACTAACAACCATATCCGACCGCCAATTATAGTCCAAAGCAGGAGAAATAAACATACTTGTGACACATATGCATTCACTATTGACAAAGTTCCACTTGTATTGGAAGCTTACTATTTTGCAGAGACTATACCAAAATACAGTGGAATTAGAATCAAAATACGCCAAAAGAGAAAGCGTAACGCAGATCATACACCAAGGAGTCAAGCCCAGAGAAGGATTGTGCCCAAACCATGGCTATTAAGCCAGGGTGGAGTTCACAGCCGGATGAAATTATTTGTTTTGAAGAAGGTGGTGGCTCAAGGAACTCACGTTTTGAAGCGGCAAGATTTTGGATTGGTGTTAACTTCATGGTGAAAAGGATAAAAAAATATTTTTTTTATGAAATAAAAGATAAAAGATACGAGGACAAACTAGGTTCGAAGATAATACAATAACCGTTCCCCGGCAACGGCGCCAGAAAGCTTGTTGGTATTTCTTACGTCACGAATGAATCCTCAAGCGTACGGATATCGCTGTAGCTTTCACCCGAGAGTATTCAAGGGTATTGAATCCACAGGGAACGTGTGTACTCTTCTAGCTGGTTCATCCAAGGACAACACAAGGATAAAGTTGGCAAGGGTAGAGATGGATTCCTATGGCTTTAGGGTCTAAGGCACGATATACTCTACTTTTACTTGCTTACTTCGGGCACCAGATTGCACCTGGTCTGCCAAGCGATGCCGGCCTGTAGCTCTACGCCGAACCTGAACGTGGGGATTACAAGGGACGGACAGGGCTGTCACCACCTGCCGCCTACCCCTCAACCGTGGGGAACGAGGCAAACAAAGGTAACCTCTAGCCTAGACCCACGTTTACGGTATCGATTACTACTCTAGCATCGATTAGGAACTTCCGTCTTTATCAAGAGTCCTCTACTAGAGCATCCACTATGAGAACGGACGATGAACCCACAAACAAATAAGAGTAAAGTTTAACTAATCAATAGACTTATAACCATAAGAATCACGAACACTTACTTAGAGGAAGTATCCGTCGAGGTACAAAGTAGGTGTTCATCAAGGTACAAGCTTGGGAGACTACCGACAATCCCGGCGTTTCCCGAACTCTCCCTCACATCTCTCCCTACTACTTTGCTCTATCTAGCTATGGCCTAAGCCCTTGGAGTGGTGCTATTCTCTTCCTTGGTATGTTGTTGTCTTGTGTTGTGTTGAGTGGGAGAGTGGGAGCCTCCTTTTATAGGTGGAGAGGAGGGGATGATCCTTGGAATATTCCATGATCCCTCATAAAACGAGCAAACCGACATCCTGGGCATTCAATTCGGGCCCACCCTCCGCACCGACGTTAGGCAAGGCGGTAAGTGCCTCCCCACGAAGGATGGGCCGTTTTGGGCTAAAAAGGGGGTCAGCGGACCCCCTACTAGGCCCGTTCGGGCTCAGCTTTCATGGGTGATTGCTTCGTGGGCTTCTTTAATTGGACCGAGGGTTTGGCGCGGAGTTGAGATGGTTTGCTTCGGTTATGGGCTCATGGTTCATGTGTTTGAGCCCAGATTTGTCTGGTAGGTGCGCCTTCTCCCCCTTGGGCTTGTGGATGTTGTTTTGATGTGTTTCTTGTATATTTTAAGCATATTTTCTGTGTTATTCTGACATATCCTCCTGCAAATGAACAATCACCAAAACTTGTGGAACTTGTTAGTTGTTAGCCCTAAATCTAAGTCTGGTGTTCATTTGAGTGGATTTCATGTGAAAGTTGGCAGCTAAAAATAGGAGTTAAGGACCGCCAACACACACATCATGTCAAAGACGAACCTAACACTTGTGTTTGATCAAAATTATCAAGATTTAGCAAATCTCAATTTATCATAAGTATTAGTCAAACATCCACAAGCCCAAGGGGGAGAAGGCGCACCTACCAGACAAATCTGGGCTCAAACACATGAACCATGAGCCATAACCGAAGCAAACCATCTCAACTCCGCGCCAAACCTCGTCCAATTAAAGAAGCCCACGAAGCAATCACCCATGAAAGCTGAGCCCGAACGGGCCTAGTAGGGGGTCCGCTGACCCCTTTTTAGCCCAAAACGGCCCATCCTTCGTGGGGAGGCACTTACCGCCTTGCCTAACGTCGGTGCGGAGGGTGGGCCCGAATTGAATGCCCAGGATGTCGGTTTGCTCGTTTTATGAGGGGATCATGGAATATTCCAAGGATCATCCCCTCCTCTCCACCTATAAAAGGAGGCTCCACTCTCCCACTCAACACAACACAAGACAACAACATACCAAGGAAGAGAATAGCACCACTCCAAGGGCTTAGGCCATAGCTAGATAGAGCAAAGTAGTAGGGAGAGATGTGAGGGAGAGTTCGGGGAAACGCCGGGATTGTCGGTAGTCTCCCAAGCTTGTACCTTGATGAACACCTACTTTGTACCTCGACGGATACTTCCTCTAAGTAAGTGTTCGTGATTCTTATGGTTATAAGTCTATTGATTAGTTAAACTTTACTCTTATTTGTTTGTGGGTTCATCGTCCGTTCTCATAGTGGATGCTCTAGTAGAGGACTCTTGATAAAGACGGAAGTTCCTAATCGATGCTAGAGTAGTAATCGATACCGTAAACGTGGGGTCTAGCTAGAGGTTACCTTTGTTTGCCTCGTTCCCCACGGTTGAGGGGTAGGCGGCAGGTGGTGACAGCCCTGTCCGTCCCTTGTAATCCCCCACGTTCAGGTTCGGCGTAGAGCTACAGGCCGGCATCGCTTGGCAGACCAGGTGCAATCTGGTGCCCGAAGTAAGCAAGTAAAAGTAGAGTATATCGTGCCTTAGACCCTAAAGCCATAGGAATCCATCTCTACCCTTGCCAACTTTATCCTTGTGTTGTCCTTGGATGAACCAGCTAGAAGAGTACACACGTTCCCTGTGGATTCAATACCCTTGAATACTCTCGGTGAAAGCTACAGCGATATCCGTACGCTTGAGGATTCATTCGTGACGTAAGAAATACCAACAAGCTTTCTGGCGCCGTTGCCGGGGAACGGTTATTGTATTATCTTCGAACCTAGTTTGTCCTCGTATCTTTTATCTTTTATTTTCATAAAAAAAATATTTTTTTATCCTTTTCACCATGAAGTTAACACCAATCCAAAATCTTGCCGCTTCAAAACGTGAGTTCCTTGAGCCACCACCTTCTTCAAAACAAATATTTTCATCCGGCTGTGAACTCCACCCTGGCTTAATAGCCATGGTTTGGGCACAATCCTTCTCTGGGCTTGACTCCTTGGTGTATGATCTGCGTTACGCTTTCTCTTTTGGCGTATTTTGATTCTAATTCCACTGTATTTTGGTATAGTCTCTGCAAAATAGTAAGCTTCCAATACAAGTGGAACTTTGTCAATAGTGAATGCATATGTGTCACAAGTATGTTTATTTCTCCTGCTTTGGACTATAATTGGCGGTCGGATATGGTTGTTAGTGACCGCCAACAGTTACCCAAGAGAGTTTCCACAAGGAATTCTGACATGATATTAGTCTCGACAATGGGGTTGTGAAGGGCTTCTACGACAGTTCCCCTTAACGAACAAGTCATGGTAGTGGAAGGTGAAAGAATCCGAATTGCTTCGAAAGAACGTTTCACTTTCATTAACCATTCCTTCAATGGTTCCACTTTGGGGAAAGCTTCCTCGGGAGGATGAGAAAGATGAGAGTTAGGAGGTGTCGTAGGGTTTTTGTGCCAAAAGTGTTTCAAGATATTTCCATAATCCTCGAATTCGATAGGGAACTCTGAAGGATGAATTACTCCTTCCTTCGGTGTTCGCGGTTCGGGTGAGGGCTCATGAGTCGAATCTAGGGAAAAGGAAAGTACGGTTTTGGATTCGGCTGATGAGGGCTCCTCAGAGCTTGACATGGCCTTCACCTAGAGGGGTTTGGTTTCTATGACGGAGGAAGTGTGTTTTTCTAGGATGTGATCAAGGATTTTCTTTTGTTACATCGTGGTTTTGTGTGCAAATGACCCTCTAGTGGTCATGTCGAGGTATAGGGCAAACTCTATGTCAAGACCCAAACAAAAGAGTTGCAACAACACGCTGTCGTGTAAAGACAAGTCTGGGCCGGAGTGTATTAAAACTGAGAACCTGGCCCAGGCTGCACCAATAGACTCCTTCTCGTACCGCTCAAAGTTGAGAATCTCTTTTGGTAGAGAGACGATACGGGACATAGGGAAGAACGTAAGACAAAATTTGTCTTTAAGTTCATTCCAATCCCCATTCATATGT